>VYXF01001200.1:426729-488016 GCA_013397295.1 Polioptila caerulea
TTTTTTTTTTTTTTTTTAGGGCTTTGTTTTCACATGTACTGAAAGAGATAAAGAGCTACTGGATTTCCAGAAACCAAGAGAGAGGGGTAAACAGGTTCTTGTATTACTTCAGAATTTTATAAACATAATAAAAGTGAAGATATAGGGAAAATTGAGGAACATTTACAATTTCCAAAAGGTTTCTCCTTGTGTATTTTCCTGTTTCTTGATGTTTTGGAGGTAGTTTAAGTATTCTTTTTAACAAATGGAAAACATTTCCCCTCAACCTTTCCTCTAAGTAGTTTTTGACACTTTAAATGTAAAATTATACTGCTCCTACTGCTATTGAACAATCACAATCTGAACCTCCTTGCAAGCATGACAAGATACTAAACAAAGATAGTTTTGTTCCCAGCAATCAATTTTTCAGAAAGCTGAAAGTAAAGAAAATCTATCTCCTAAAGAGCAAGTAAAGTTGCTACTACAGCACCTACAATAAATGTCATAATTTCCAAATTCTAACTTTGCAATCTGAATGTGCTTTATAAATGTATCATTAAATGACAAAAACTGCTACTTGTCTCACCATCCTGGGCAGGATAGATAATAGATGACAAAGAATATGAAAGTTTTGCCTCAAAACACATTTATTTATTAAAAATATTATTTCTCTTGGGATGACCTCGTGCAAGCAGTCTCATTTCTGTTAACAACCTAGTGGAGCACTAGTCATGCAGTGCTACTCAGATGTGCTCAGTGCACTTAGAAACAGTGAATTCTCAATGTCTGGGAACAAAGGCAGATATTTCCAGACACATTTTTTAATTTATTTTATTCTGACAAGTTAATGGGAGAAACATTTCTTAAATCTAAACAAATGTATTACAGATTAGGAATTATTTTCCCACTTAACTGATGGCATCTGCAGTCTGTTTACCTTAGAGCCTGAAAAGCAGCAATTATTGGTGAGTGGAAAGAGTGTATTTGCTTCACAAGGCTTGAAAGTCACTCCTTCCTCTATGCTAGCACCCTGAGGTACAGCATCTGCTCCTGAACAAAAGACCCAACAGCAGCTGAAGGGCTGTGCAGCCCATCTGTCCCATCCCTGCCGCAAATTCCGTGTCTAACCAGTGGGACAAAACAAGATTCAACGTGTTACTGGAACATCTTCCTTGGAAATGTGCTTTATCCAAGTTAGTCTTTAGCTAAATCCAGCTTACAAGTGTTCAACAGAGGAGTAGTAAAGTGTGAGTTAAGGGCCTGTGATATGCTGTACCCTTGGGCAGCAGGAACCTGTGAAGTTAATTTGTCTCCTCCTGTCAGGCTTCAAGTACTTTTCAGTTGCTGAACAGGATTCTGTTCTTCAGAAAGTTATGGCTTGTTTCATCCAACCTTCTACTCCTTTAGACTTTCCACTGTTTTAAGCAGTGTGGTTTATGTCTTACAGTGTCTTTCTGAAGGTCACCAAGCCTCTGGTTTCCTTGGAGTCCATGTAACACGGGAGAGACCCTCACTTCTGGGGTAGTTTGCTGCATCTGCACATTACCCAAAAACAGTAATCAAGGAGGGGCTTTGAATCTCTGTGAATAGCCTTCAGCTGACTGTTTACCCAGCATACAACCCACAACTGGGTTGTATGCTGGGTAAATTCTGTTCAGTTTAACCCAGGGAACATTTTTATCTCTTGTAGGATTCACCGGCAGTTGAAAACCATATTTTTAAAATAAAAATTTAAAAAAATAGTAATAGTTTTCAGAGACACAAGGAGAAGAGAAATTAATATATTTACTCTATGATTGTAAAATTTCACAAGTCTGACTGCTTTCTGATGTCAGATATAGGACATGTAGTCTTTTAAAAATTACATTTACAATGCTCTTTCAAAAGAAATCCACTACAGATTTCTATTAATTAAAATTCGTACACAGAAACTTAACACAGTAATCTGTTTATATGAATTCACAATATTTAGACTCAGTTCAATGTTTCTACTATAGAGATTGAAATCTCCTCTTCTGTGCCAACACATAAAAAGATTAGATTTTAGCAATTCCTGCAACTTGAAACACACCAACTCTTCCAACACACCATTGGAATTCAAAACTCCTGGCACAATTACCTTGAAGGACCAATTTTGGCCTGAAGCTTTTGATTGGAATTGAGGTTTAGATCAGGAACTAATCATATGACTCTATGTATAGAGTAGGTTCCAGGAAGCAGAATAGATTTTGCTTCGAATTCATTTTGTAGGAGCTAATTTTTCAGGCTTAATACAGCTAGAAAAAAATAAGGTTCAAACTGTCACGAATAAATGATTACTTTTAGAAATATGAAATTCTTTGGACAGCCACATCAAGAGCTCCATTGTAGCAGATGACCATGAGGTGTGGGAAGCTGTTTCACTGGTGAAGCTTTGCATTGCAGTATCCAGTTTGACTTTGCAGTGAAGTCGTGCCAGCTTTACTTAAGCAGCCCTGAAATTTAGTATCAGTCCAGCTGCAGCAGTGTTAGTCTATGGAAATGTGATAAAATATATGATGCATCTTCCTGTCTCCCCTTTAGGATGAAGCTAAGCACTCCAGAGCTCCTCAGCTTGGGAAGGGGCCAGCAGAAGGGACAGGGAATGGGCACATGAATCATCCCTTTCGAATGACACAACTGCCTGCTGATACCCAGTGAAATTAGCAAGCTCCAGACTGAAAAGTGACACAAGCTGTTCTCACAATTTACATTAAACTTTGAAATTCTCTGCCTCAGGATGTTGTGTGTTAAAATTCAGAAAACTGGTGAAATATTGACCCGTCAGGGAGCACTAAACACAAAAACAGAGCAGGTGCAGCAGCGCACTTAAACTTCTGCGAGGGCATAACAGAGAAGTGATCAGCTTGTACAGGCACTGTTTCTTGAACCCCTTCCTTGGATTTTCACATCTGGCCATTGCTGGAGACAAGATACATGAAAGCATCTGGGGTAAAAAGATTTGATCCAGTAAGATACTCATATGCGTTATTTATCCAGTTTTCTAAGCTCACAAACTAGCTCATAACTGTACGTTCAAGCCTCAGTATCTCTCTGAAAACATAGTTCTTGAGACAAAAATAGACTTTTTTTATTTCTTCAAATTCTATTGGACTACACTAAATCTGACTTCATTCACCATGAACCCAGAGTAATACTTTTTTCATTGTTACGCAATAAAATACTGAAAAATCAATTTGAATGTACATAGAAGAAAAAATATCCATCTGATGAAATAGTCTAGTGTGCATAGGTGTGTGAGACAAAGCTACTTGTGAGCCTTTGGTGAAAAATTAAAGGAGATAGCAGCTTTTGGCAGCTCAACATGTTAAAAAAAAGCTTCAAATTTTAACTAATTTCTTTCTGTCTTAGGCAATTCTTTATTAAAATTTAACTATGATTTCTCCTCCAAAATTACGTGTTTGCAACACAATGCAGAACATATCACTTGGGTAGGCTCCTTCAGGGTGGTGAAATCAATATCATTAAGCCTAATAGCTCTGACTAAAAGCCTGTACATCATAGGAGATAGGAAAGTAGAGGGCTTCTAAAGAAAATAACTTAAACAAAGGCATGTGAACAGATTTGTCCAGAGATTAATGAGGGAATGATCTCAAATGCACATACTTTATAGAGATGTGTTTGAAGATGTGTATATTACATCTCTACATTTATAGAGATGTAGCATATTCTTCTTCTTTTTCTTTGTTTAAAGGGTAAAGATGACTGAAGAAATGTAAGGAATATTTTTTAAAGAAGCATTTTAGAGAACTGCATGTTATTTTTCTTGATGTTGATTGTGTTTTTCTCTCAGTTAAACATTTCTACTGCTTTCAGTTGTCGTAAACATCAAAATAGTTCAATGATAATCATTTCAATAAATCTCATACTTTTTTTTCCTTAAACCAATTTGTATACCAGCCTACAGTTACAACTAGTCTTACTTGAGAACTTTACTTTAACAGAATCAATACTTATCAGGTTTCTGAAATTCTTCCAAGCTTATTTACTCAAAAAAATATTTTTCTACTGCTACATTTAAATGCAAATAAAGAAAGAAACTACACAAACTTGGCTTTTGTTTTTTCCATTAAAATTGTATAGAATGAGAAAGCCAAGAAGTGTATTACTTTTTTGATACAGAATTCCTGAATAATAAACACTCTACCAGCTATCTTAAAGAGTTATATTTCTTCTAAAATTTGACTATGCTCTGTCTCCAGTCAAATATCAGTTCATTAAAAATCCTCATCAGACTTACAGAATTAAAGTTTTCAGAATGACTGAATTAGGTTAATGTAATTTAGCTTTCTGAAATCAAAATCAGGGCATTTTACAGAATTAAAAATATAATTATTTTCCTTCATAGGACATGTATTTAGAGTGACACACGATCAGATCTTTTGTAATCAACTATTTATTATACTTTATCATACAATTACATATTTTTCATAACCATTAGTACCTATGGATTTAAATGGTCCTAATTTTAAAATCTTTTAAAACTGTAAAATTTAAAGGACTCAAGCATGTAATATACACTTTGCTAATCAACTAAACTGATTGTGGCATAGGACACTGTCTTGTGGAGAAATGCTTCAGTCTTGTATTGGCTTCAAGAATGTCAAAAACATAACCTGTAATTCTAAACTTTCATAAATATGGAAACCTGAACCTACTTGTGCAAGAGAAAACAACAATTCAGCTATAGTCTGTCTTCTGGTCCCATGCAGTATGTGACTTGAGAAAATAGTAATTCTTTTATGCCTTCTGCTAAACTGTACTGACTGACATCTCATCATCAGCCAAAAAAAAATGTACTACAGGAGTTTAAATCATTCCTGTTTCTGAACATTCTTAACAGTTCTTTAAACTTTAAGTGGAATGATAGTGGTACAAAATCATTATTGAGTGACTTAGGTAATAAGTGAGAGTAGTAATACATTTTTGTTGTTTGCCAGCATATTTAGCAGTTATATTCAAATAGACTGCAAATAAAAAAAATAGTCTTACTTGAAAAAGCTATTCTAAAAATATGTTTATGAACAGCATTCATGACATCTTATATACAGGAGGTGAATAAGAAAAGTTATGTAAAACCTACAGCAAGCTCTATATTTCACTGATGCTTGCAAAAGCTTCTTTCTCAGTTCTGGAGAATGCAAGGTCTGCTCTAAATCAGAAGAGACTTGACTTACTGGTGAGTGCCACCAGTCCAGTCCTTCCCATCACCACAAGTCACATAGCTGTGTGAAAATAACTACTAGGTAATGATTACACTTACCCTTATATCTGGGTCATTTTCTGTCTTCTTTATTGACAATTCATATAATAATGATTATCTAGCTCTAAATCTATAAAGTATATGATATAAAATGTTTGTCTCCCAAGGGGATAAGTGCCTAAGTGTACTCCTCATAGAAGTGTACTGCTACTTCTTTCTGGTGAGCTGGAGTTATTCTGAGAAATGGATTTTAAAATCTCATTACTCATTGAGATTTTTCACTAGTATGGAACTCTTGATTACTTATAGACACTAATGGATCCTAATTTCTTTTCCTTTCATGACATTTCCAGCACCAAGAAGAAAAACTGAATCCTGATTTTTTTACCCAAATTCACAAATGTTAGGCTGTGTGCATGATTTTATTTCATATTACAATACAGTGTTGTTTTAGGACAGTCATATGTGTGGACTTATTGGTTACTTCAAAGTTTTTGGAGTAACATATTTTAAAGGCATGATTCCTCTGACTGAATCCCAAAATCAAAACCAGAGTTTAGTCAATATATACATTGCAGAGTTTTCAAAAGTTAGCTGAAAATATTTTCTAATTATACTGGCACTTTTAGAGTGGAAAAGATGAGTGGCAATAAAAAGGAGATGATAAAATGGTGAAATTTCATGAAAAGGGATATAATATTTCTCAGAGAAAAAAAAAAAAAAAAAAAAGAAGACCTTGAGATATAATAGCCTGAACTGTGAAAACTTAATTTCAGCCCTTGGTAGTCTCTTAAAAAGAAAATGGAATTTTAGTAACTATTTGAAAACTAAAAACAAAAACAAAACCTAAAAACAAAACAAAATGAAAAAGTTATACCTCTGTATAAATCTAGGATGTCCTTCATCTTGAATATTGCTTTGTTTCCATCGCAGAGCTGGGAAAGTGCAGAAAAAGAAATAGGTATGTCTAAAGGTGTGGAATGACTTTCTGTAAGAAGCCACTGAATTTATTTAGACCAGAACACTTCAGGCTGGAAAGAGCAGCTGGAGGGGAACGCAGCAGAGCTTCACAGAATGATTACAGACATTGAGAAGATGGGTAGGGACCCACTCACTGCCTCTTCCAATACACGACTTAATGGCCATCAAATAAACCAGCAAGAGGCAGCTTCAAAGCAAAGCAAGGATGTATTTTCTCATACAGTGTAATGCCTAGCTATGAAACCTCCATGGGGTATTTTCTACAGCAAATGTACACAGGCTTAAAAACAACAAAGCACATTCAGGGAAGAACAGTCCACTGAGGACTGCTAAATACAAAGTTATTACCTCCCATGCAAAACATCCCTGAAACAAAAAGCACTGTGTGTTGTGGAGATACCACTGTGCCCTGGACATATACTTTTAGTTTTCCCCCTGGATCTGTGGTGGAAGCACTCCTGGATGAAACCTGGCAGGAATTCTCTCACCTGTCCTGGCTTTTGTATACAGAAATACTACAGAGTAACTCAACAGTTCTTCATGGTGTCAGAAATTAGCTTTATATTCAAGATTCCCAAATTAAATATCACCTGTAATTTTAATATTCCCTAGAAAGTATCCCAATGGTCTTTGTGAAGGCTTCACAAGATCCCTGAAAAGACACCCAGCACAGTTACTGACAGCATGGCTCAAATCAGGCTGCCTTCTGTGAGGTACATGTCGGTCTTGGCTACCTGTCCAAAGTTTCTATCCCACTTGCTAAGAGATTTACCTAAAAACTGTAGCTTCAATGGATTTACATCACAATACCACAGACACAAACCAAATGCAAACACTAATCTGGGCTTAAACTCAAATTGCAATACAAATTAAAATTATATATTTAAAATTAGTATAGTCACATGTTTAGTACATGTACATTTAGGATGACAATATTAATAAAATTGCTCAGTTTTCTCAGAGCTGAAGATTGATTCAGCAACAAGAATTTTAGGAAAGCAAAAATCAGATAAGTGTCAGTGAGGTGAGAAAGATGCTCTAACCATTAAACATAACTCAAAAAAAAAGCACATGCAAAGAAAAAAAAGAGAAAATTACATTATTTTCTACTTTACTGATATGCACAAAGTAGAATGCAGAGGGGAGAGATGTAAGGTGAGATGAAAGAGCCAGTGTGAGGTGCAGAGTCAAGGACCTGTTGTGCTAAGAAGCCAAAGCAGCAGTCAGAGGGGCCAGCAAGAGTCCCTGGGGAAGTGGTGAAGTGCTGAATATGAGCAAGTGAAGAAGGGCTGGAAGAAGGCAAAGGATAGGCTTACAGTCCTGTACTCTGAACAAACTGAAGAGCAGCTGAGCAAATTATATCCACTTTTTTCAGTAATAGAAATGAGATTTTGCAGTTGAACCCCAAGTAAAAGAAAATCAAAAAGGAAGCCAGAGGGAGAGAATAACAAAGGTGGACACTCCCCAAGCCTCTTGTAGTATTGAGTGAAAACGTGGCATTTTCTGATAGACTTAACCTATAAGAGATCATTTTTGGAGGCTCATGGATTGTTTAATTTACTTATTTATGTATTTGTTTGGTTGGTTTTGGTATTGCTAGTGGTCACAATGCTCAGTATTCCACAGCATTTTTTTTATGGCGTGCTTTTAACCTCAAAGGTGTGATATTTTAGGATGATTATTCTTTAAATAGTAATCCAGAGCAGAAGGAAAAACATTCCTCTCTGCAGTTAAAAATATCAAACCAACCTTTAAAGTAACATCTTGCATGCCTTTAAAAATTACTCTGGCTTTTTAATCATGAAAGGAGAACAGGTTTATATTTGATAAAGTATAGAGAATGGAACTAATGGGAAAGAATTACAAATATATGGAGATCTCCCTCAAAGTTGAAGACCAGCAACACTTCTAAGAAAAACTGTTGCAAAAAAAGAAACACTTGAGGAAAATATTGACTTTGGAATACAGCTCCATCATTTGTTAACTAATACAGTATAAAAAATTAGGTTTGTCTGCTGTTGGAAACTTAGACACACACTGCATACAATGCATATAGAATTAAAACTTACATGATTAAATTTAACTGGTAAGCAGTTATTAAATGTTAGTTTTTAGAAATGCCACAGAGTTGTTTGACGTTAAAATTACAGAAGTTTTATAAAAGAACATTTATTTTGTGCAAGACACACAACTCTGTTAATTTGATTTTCATGAAGCCTCTCTTAAAACTGTTGTGAAAATGCATAATCTTAAAAAAAATTGGTAAACAATGTTCTACCCAAAAATGGTTGTATGCAGCATCTAAACTGTTTCTTGATCTCCCTCTTGTACAGAATAAAACCATTTTGGAAATCTCTGGATCAGGAAAAGTAGAATTTTTCTTTTCCCTCATGATATAATCTAAAATTAAACTGACGTTGTTTCCCTAAAATGTAGAAAACTTGAGGAAATAAATATGTTATCAGATAAGTGCATGTAAAGGAATGTTTAAAGCATGAAAGAAATAATCACTGTCCATAGGTAAAAAACTTAAGAGGAGGATGAGGGAAAGGGAGCAGCTCAGAGCTGGATATTGAACAGACAGGCACCACAAAAAAGGTCACAGATTTGCCTTCAGAGACATTCTGTAGTAGATGCATTGGCAAAATTTTTTTAAAGGATTTTCCAGAAACTTGGATTAAATCAGAGAGAAGCAGAGACAAAAGAAGGGCTGAAAATATGAGGTGCTGTTGAAAAGCTGGAGCTAGGGGAGAAGCCAATTTATATTATTGCAACAAGTCATGGCATTGGGAAAAAAATCTATCTTATGATGAAGGATTATGTTTTCTTATTCTGATTAGAAAGTCTTTTTTTTTGCATTCAAAAGATATTTGTAATTGCATCTTACGAAAATGGATACATTTCTGCCCTTTTTTTTTCCTGTGGATCTTTGGTATCATGGTAAAATTCTCAGTAGACTCTAGTGAGAGCTGACAGGAGGTCAGAACTGGGTAGATTCTGTGAAGAGCAGTACTTGGTATCCTACAGAGGAATGCTTGTAATTGCAGTGAGTGTTGAGCTCAGAATTGCATTGGGAAAACAGGGAAGATGAGATGAAAAGTCCAAGAGGACTGTGGCTCAGTGGAAAGAGTGGATGACTCCTGCTGCTGCTGTGCAGGAGTAACTGGATCCTTATGAATTATTTCAGTATCAAGGAATGAACTACAATGTGCTTCACCCCTCAGATGATGTGAAGAGCCTGTGCCACTGGAAGGGCCCCTCAAGGTACAATAATGGACACTTAGCTGTGAAAACTGTATTTAAGGAACAGAAAAGTGTTCTCCTAAAGTCACAAGAGGAGTGACCCTTCTTACTTGTCACTCATCCTTCTTGTACAGTGACATATGAGACTGTGTTGACATCAAAATACCAAATGGGAGGCTAAGAAAAGGACAAAGAGGCAAAGTGCCTAGCAGTACTTGCTGACTTCATCAAACATAAAGGTTTTGACCTACCTAATGATTTTATCCCTTAAATTATATGGGATAGCAGATGACTTTGGTCTTTATCAATAAATATCTCAGAATTTATTTCAGAGAAAAAAAAGGTCATTTTGGAGATTAGCTGTGAAGCTAATACAGAAACTATTCCTAATAAATTATGTTGAATTCTAATTTACCATTGCTTTGTAAAAAAGCGACCATAATGAAAATAAACTACTTTTCAGAAATAATTCATATCTATAGCTGTTTGGAATACCATTATTCTCATTCTCCAGTTTGCAAAGGACCACTAAGAACAGTCACCCTGTCGTGGTATAGTCATGACACATATGACCTAATTGTCAGTTTCATTAAGTTGTATGAGATTATCTTGGTGAAGGACAGGGGAAGTATTTTTATATTTTACAAAACAAGAGAACAATAAACATTTAATGACACGGGCACAACTTTGAACGGACTACTGTTAGCTGTAGGAACTATTTCTATAAATGTCAGACACATGTGAGCATGAGTTGAATGAAAAGCAGCTTCAGGATCTACAAAGGCTTAAACCAAGAATAAATAAAGATACCAGTAAGATTTACATTTAGGCTTATAAACCTGGATTAAAGAAAAAACAAAGTGGGGGAGGGGGTAAGAATGAAGTCTTAGATGTCTAAATTTCATTCTCATTCTTGTAATATTTTGTATTTTTGTTCTTTCTTATCTCATTGTAAATGAGATGCACTGCCACTCCAAAGATAGCTTTATATTTATAGACTGGGAAAAGAAATAAAGCAAGCAGAAGTTTACTAGATCATCAGAGCTATGGAAAAGAATATTTTCAAACAGAAGGAGCAAGGCTTCCCTTGTGCACCACTGTTAGGCTGCACTGGTGCATCACATATTTTTATATATTTAACATCATCTTTGCAGCAACATGGATGATGAATCACTCATCCAGCACCTTAGAAAGCAAGCCTTCCTGCTGAACCAAATTATATCAGACAGGGACTTTAGCAAATCTGCTTGGCAGATTCAAGAGGCAGAGAGAGTGTAATGAAAAATGGTAATTCATCTGTGAACTGAAAGCTTCAGTGCTATTTTATAAATCCCTCAGAACAAGGCCTGAAATCTTAGGCTTGAGTTCTGGTTGTGTTTCAGAGCAAAGCTTTAGAGGTACCTGGAAAAGATAGGTGTCCACTTCTCAACCGAGCACAGAAGGAAAGTGTGCAGACTTGGAGAGGGAGAATATTCTTATTTCAGGGCCTCTCTCTTCCACACCTTCCCTGCAAGTGTGTCCTTCTGCCTTTCATGGTTTGTGTGTATGTAGATCAGAAGCCTCACAATGTGCAGACAGTTTGAGATTGTCAGGCATAATGACATAAAATAATTAACCAAAAGTTAGGCTATAGTATGTCTTTCAGTGTTGAGAACAAATATCTTGCAAATATAAATAAAAGAAAATTTGAAAAACACCCCAAACAAAAAATACTGAAGCACTGAAAAAAAAAATAAATCCCCCAGTGTTAAATAATGACCAAAGCTGTTTTATTCTTTATTTCTTGAAAAGAAACAAGAGTCACTGCAGGGTTAAGAGTGGACATGAAAATCTTCAGTCTTATTAGAAATCTTTTCATCATGGGTAAATATTTAAAACAGAATCCCAATGTGATACCAATTGTAGGAAAACTAATCTTCATGCTTTATGCAGAAGATTTAATTCATGGCAGTGTAGCATCTGTGTTACAGTTAAAATTTATTTTAAAATTGAAGAAATGTTTATTTCTTGAGCAGGTTAATTTATACTTTTAATAATAAAGGCTTTCACATCCATTACCCATGAAAACTCCATGGAGTTTAAGTCCAACTGAGGTCATCCCATGAGACTTATTTAAAACTCAAAAAACATAACCAAATATAAATTGCAAGTAATTTTCATCAAAGCATCCTACTGGTGTCAAAGAACAAGATTTGACAGAAACTGCATTTCATGCATATTAAGGATATTGATACAGGCAACAATTCACCTTTTATTTAGCTTAACATTTTCTCCTGTAAGAGAGCAGCAAGGGTTCTTTGCTGCCCATGTAAGACAGGGAGGTCCTTCAAGGACTGGAATAACTACGTTTTTTGCAGTTTTTCTAAATTTTCAAATGGACTTTATTTACCAAGCTAATTGTGATAAAGCTGTTTTTAAGAGACTTACAAACACAGCAGGGGACTGCACATTCCATGATGAATCAGATGTGTTTTCCTACCTGAGACATACCAGCTAAGTCTGTCTCAAGCAATGCCAAAAGGAAGCAGGCTGGGCAGAAGCACAAAGCACATTATTTTCTCTCCTTGCTGCTGCTGTCTGGGGAGCTCCACACTTCTACA
This sequence comes from Polioptila caerulea, assembly GCA_013397295.1. NCBI lineage: Eukaryota > Metazoa > Chordata > Aves > Passeriformes > Certhiidae > Polioptila > Polioptila caerulea. The sequence continues at coordinate 438,775 of VYXF01001200.1, forward strand.
ACTTTCCAATTGCCACAAGTATTACAGCCCTTGTGAGATGGGATGTGGCTCCTTCTGCCATGCTGGGCCCCTAGCAACTGTAATGTCCACATGCTCTTTCCTTTTAGCTGTCTCTGCAAGTCTTCTGGCTCCTCTTGGGAACAGTTATCCATATGTACTTATTTTGCTTTTTCCTCTTTTCTTTACTCAGGAAGGAATTGCACAGGTGCATTGCCTCTGCCACCTGTAGTTAGTTTACTGTATTCAAAAATTTTCCCCTTTTTGCAAAGATTGTCTTTGGGTAAGGACCAGAAGCCACAGGCTTAAAAAACTGAAAAGTTTTTTGTAGAAATGGAAGTCATGTTTCCCAGAGCCTTTTTTGTCCCTGCTTTTACTGTTGGACATAATTTTCCCCATGTTGTTTCCCTAGACCCTACTAGAAAAGTAAGGGCAGTAAAATACTCTCTGTCCTGCTCCAGAGACCTCTTCAGCAGCTCTCTTAGGTATTTTTCATTCTTGTATTACTTTACATTAAAATATTAAAGGCCTGTCACTGTGTTCTCTTGCATACTTTTACATTACCTTATGTAATTTTACCATGGGAGTTGTTTTCTTTGCCTCTTAGTGTTTGGTTTATCCATCACATGGCATGATTATTAGTCCTTTTCCTGGGTGTCAAATCTTACTGAAATTGTGGCTCATTAATTAACTAGTTGTCTTCAATTATTAAAATTGCATGAAACACAGCAAAACATCACCTGCTCTTTATTGGTGTGTCTATGAAGCTACAGACTTAAACTACCCTGGACAATTTGTTTTATAGTCTTTGTATGATAAGATATGTCTGTTGAACTATAAATATTATCTTGTGGCTGTTAGAGATCACACTTAGCAGGATGCTGAGGAAAACTCTTCAGTCAGAATCATATTGCATAAGCTTCTGCAAAATTCTAAAAGCCTAGCTAATGAAGACCTACTTTTAGCAGATAAAATAAAACCAAGATATTGTAGTGTAGATGTTAAACACAAGAAAACACTGATCGAGATTTTAAAAAAATAATAATTCTTAGATCTGAAAACTATTCTGAATAAAACAAGTATCAGTTTCTTTGAAGAAAAGTATGTATTGTTTGTGCTATATATTAGCAACTTATACACTAAAGTAAAATAGTAACATTGGTAGATGACCAAGAGTGTTTCTTAACTATTTCAGAAAATTTTCTAATAAACAGTGTATTTGACTACCAAATTCAGTTCTGTTTTGGTTAACATAAATTCATAAACTTTTCTCATTTAATACTTAAGCATCTTCCATATTCAAATGCTTTGTGAGCAGAAGATATTAATTCCTTAAAATGTACCAGAAGAGAAAAAAGACTTTCTGGTTTTCTTTTCCTGCTTTGTTTTTGGTTTTGTTTTGTAGGGTTTTTTTTCATTTCCATTTTTGCAAGCTTTTATGTCCAAAATGTAAAAAGGACAGTCCATACTAAGTTTCAAAGGAATGCTTGCCAAAGAAGCAGTTCACACATATAATGAGTGATGGTATCCAGCTTTGCCACCACACCCTTATCCATGCACCCAACCTATAAGTGGCCATTTATATACCTTATATTCTGTCCTTTTGAAGATAATGAGATATCTAAAGCATGTTCTTTATAAGCATGGCATCATTATTTTTGTTCATGTTAAGCAACATGTTATTTAAATTTCCCTATTGACATCTGTAACACTTCCAGTGAACAAAGCACCAAACAAATGTCAAAATCTAGCTCTTAGGCAATATTTCAGTTATGTTACATCTATCCTCCCATGGAAAGCACCCAAGGGAGGGCCTGGGCAGGAGTGGTGATGGTAGGTGTCCTTACTGGAGATATGATTCTGCAATTATAGGCAGAGGAAACTGAAAGACTATAGTCTGCATTCATTTCCTACTAGTGCTGAAAGTTATTCTGAAGTTCAGTCACAGATTGTTTCCTTTGGTCAGAGAAATAATGCCTTTACTTTAGAGACACACAGAGAAAAAGAGCTAAGGTTAATGTTCCAGGTCTAAACCAACAGATTATACCCGTATGATATCTTGCCATCACTAAAGGAAGGAATAAATCAATCAACACAAGCACTGTTCTTAACTACTATAAAAAATCAGTAAGTGCATAGATAGAGAGTATTTGAGATTACAAAAGTCAACTCACTGCAGGAGAACAATTGCCTGATGTCCTGCTGGGGATGGGAATGTATCTTATACATGTCAGTATTTTTACAAAGATAACATACAAAGCTGCATTATTAATAAAACACCCACCTTCTGCTCTTTATTTTTGTTCTAATGGTGATGCACCTATTCAAAATATTTCAGTTTCGTCTAAAATGTGCCATTAGCTTTGTATGAAGTTGCTGTGATATTTATGTCTCTCTCCAACAAAGTATGTTTTTGTGTCCTCTGCGGCATCTGAAAGACTTGAGGGCAGACAACCAGTAAAATTTCAAAGACCAAAAGAGGAAAAGAATGCTGAGACTTCCACTCATATGTGAATATGAAAGGAATATTTTTCCTGCTCTCATGAAAGATGAGGAGCAGGATTATCATCATAAGTACTTTGTAGTAAGCCACCATCTATGTCATGACATTAACAATGTTACGTAATACTCAGACTCACTAAAATCTAGATTATTTTAGCCTGCAAATGGACCCTAAACTACTTTGTCATAGAAAAAAAGATGTCATAGTTTCAGGAATTATGTTCTTCTCATAACACCTTTCATATAGAAAATCAGTGAAATCCTCAAATGGACAGCATAATAGTGTCTCCAAGGTCTGGAAAAATAAAATAGCTGGTGCCACCTCCATTGGAGACAGAAGCATGGGTACTGGCAAGGTAAAAAAAAATATTATAAGTGAACAGCTGTCACTGCAGCTTCCTTCCTGTAAATATAATTGTTCATGCTCATATTGTGATAAAACATGAGCTCTCTGTGCCTAAATATTTAATAAGAGAACTGCCCGTGGAGGAAACTATACATGGAAACTTTGGACTTGTCTGATGTAGTCATTTGTTTCTTGGAACCACAGATGTGGCTTCAAACATAGGACCATCAAATGTCAAGTGAGCTGTATATCTTTGCAAATTTCAATTGCAGTTGTCTGTTTCCAGTAATAAGTGTAGTTTCCTGCAGAGAAAAATTCTCCCATACATTTTAAGAATAATATTTTAAACACTACATTTTTCAGTCAGATGTGTACTCTAATATTTGCCATGAACAAATGGATAACACCGCGTCATAAATCTAGTGATGCTAGCCTAGAAGGCTTTCTTCTTCTATGTAGCAACTTCTATTATTAACTAAAGTAGTTTATATATAGTAGAAAGAAGGGAATATTTCTCATACCCCTTTTGAAAAGAATAATACATCATCCCATAGGAATGGCAGTCATTCAAATCCTTCAAAGAGCACCTTTATAATTTTAGTCGGGTATTTAAAGTTAACAAGCATTTGAAGTCCTTCTGCCAACAGTAGAAGCTGAGGATGGATAACATCTCCATATGTAGTCAGGCTGTGAGGTTATAGGTAGTGAAGGTAAAGTTTTTGCCTTTTGTTTTTTCTGATATTACTGAGGTATAGTCTGATATGGCAAAAATCTAACTATGAACTATCTAATCAATGCTTGGAGTGATTATAGTTAGCAATGGATGTCTGCTTAGTAAGCCTCATCTATGGCCTCACCCTTGGCTGGGATCTAAATGCCAATTTCAAACCCCTCATGATCACAAGCTGGAGTTAGAAGGCTGGCAAGCAGCCATGAGTGCTGGGAAGCCAGGTCACAACTCAGTGTAGAAATCCACCTTGAAATGGACAAAGCTCCATTTCTAAGAGCAGAGAGGCATAAATTTACTTTGTCACAAATAAACCAGGACGAGCTGTCTGATGAAAACTTAGCTTGTCTTTCCATCGGTCGTGAAATAACAGCAAGAAGGACCTTAGTGCGTTTGTGGACTTGCAACCTGTGTGTCCTCCATCTGTGATGTTTCCAGGTCATAGCTGGGGTTCCAGGAATCCTCCTGGTGCTCAGGAGCTTGGCATTGCTGCCTGCAACACTTCACAGTATGGTCGGGCTGGCCTGAGCCCTCCAGGCTGCAGGGCTCAGTGCAATAGCTCTCATGTTCTTCCCCAGGAGGGTATGAGCATTTGCTGAGCCTCCAGTTTGGGCATGGTATTGCTGCATGTGCATGGTGGGTAGTGGGCCCTGAGTGAACATCTGGAACCTCTGTTTGTTCTGTGAAGTAGCTGAGATACATGGATCTGACACAGAGAAATCCTTGTAAATTAATCCTTTAGTCTATTGAGGTGTTTGCAGTACACTGATGGAAAAGATTTTAATTCATGAAAGACAGTTCTGGAGATCTCCAAAGCCAAAGCAGCCTTCCAGCCTAGGGGCTGTTTGGGAGGCTTAGTTGGAACCTGGTGTTCTGCTGACTCCCTTCAAATATATTCACCAAATAGCCTGGAGCAAGATAGTGCTTTTCATTCAGGTGGCTGCCATTCCAAGGGAGTGATGAGGTGTGCCCAATTTCAGATTTCCCTGTTCTGTGAAGTTCAGAAAGTACCACAGTAATCTGGGTGTCCAATTCCACCCCAAGAGATCAGTAATCTCATGAATAATGTCTCCTGTAAGATCATTTTAAACAAGTCAACATATTGGATAACATTTATTAAAAAAAAAAAAATGGTCATTAGTAGATTTACAGCTATACTTAATATAAAGCAGGGCATGCCTTAAGATGAGGCTCAGCTCTTTGAGTGATATCAATGGTGCTAATCTTTAGAAAACCTATTCAGCTGCTGCTTTTAGATTGCTAAATAAATCAATATTGAAGGGGAAGAAGAGGCTCACAGATTTGGAGCAAAGCTTGCAAATATGGTTTGTAAGGCAGGTAAAATGGATTCCTGTGTTTACAGACTAACAGCGTTTCAATCAATTTAAAAATATCAGGAAGGAAGGGGTTTTTTTTTATTGTTTTGTGTTGAAATGGCTGAATCTGGCACTGATAATTTTGCTGTAACAATGTAAAGTCAGAGCAGTAATATCTATGTATAGAACACTCAAAGCAGCAAGTGGCCATCTAAAATTGCTAACACTACAAATAACTTTATTTATATAGTTAAGAAAAAGGAACATTGAAACCCACACTTTAATTAGTCAATATTATAAACAGTTCTTCACACCTTAACTTCTCTCCTTCAAGCCCTTGTTTCTGTTATTCCCACTGACTTAATTTTAAAATACTGTCAAAGTCTTCTGACTGAGTCTCTGAAGTGGCTCAGGTAATGTAAACACTGAACTTTTTTATGTGATACAGAAATTTTAATGAATTATGTATGGCTGTATAATGGAGGATGATGAAGGTTTTAATTTTGCATCTGGCTCCAATGTTGTAAGTGAAGAATAAATAACTAAAATTGTGTTACTTTTGCTAACTTTAAAACAGTTCAATCTCAACTGAATTCCAAAGTGCAGAGACTTCCTCTGGTGTATTCCTTCACAGGCTATCAGGTGTCAAGTCCTATGGTTTGTCATATCCTAATGCCAATTTTTAGGAAGATGAGTGATCAAATCCCTTGATTCACTTTATGGATAAAAAAAGGAAGTTCCCTATATGTATTTTGAAAAAAGAATGCCATTATCTTAGTTTCTAGTCATTGGAAATTTCAGTATACTGTGGAAATTTTTTTGAGTGAGAGAGACTTTTATAGAATAAAAAAAAAATTTCTGATCTTAAGCAGAGCAAGTAATAAGACAGTATCTAGCTAAATAGTCTCTCAAATATATTTAAACATACTCATTTAATTACTTATTGCAAAGTTTTCACATAGGGCAAATGGAAAAAATGCAGAGCCATCTCACTTTCAGAAGACTGGAGTTAGTCTGCCTTCAGACCCATGTGGTCCAGGATTTCCAGGAAATTTCCCTCTATTCTGTCTAGGGTTAATAGGAATAAAAATTTCTGTACTGCAAGCTGTGTAATTCGTCCCTGATGAACAAAGGAGCACACCTCATCTGGGAGCACAGGTGTGCAGGGAAGCGGTGCCAGAGCAGCGGTGTGAGATCTGCCCTGTGGTCTCCAGTGATGTCTGGTGCTGACTGAACCAGTGAGAATAATGTTGTTCAGTCCATGCCATGGTGCACCCTGGAGGCAGCTGAAGCTGAGTTGAGCAAGAAAAAAGAAAGCCTGAAAAAGAAAAAATCAGTCCTGAGTTTCCTGGAGCAGGAACTCTAGGGAGGCTGATTGGGCTTGCAAGTTACCTCCAAGAACATTGTAAGAAAAGTTTTTGGACATAGATCTTAAGATTCAGTCACAAGTTCTAGTCCCCTCTTGACTGCTACACACCATAAGAGCTAATTACCTCAGCCTCTGAGGTGTCTGAAGCAGAACTTGTCAGTGCAGTCTAGCAGTACTTCTCATTCCCCGGCCATATTTTCTCTTTCTGTTCCCTCCCTAACCTACTCCATGGGGTCCCAACTCTACAAAATTTCCAAGTTGTCCCATTTAATAAGGTCTCAGAGTACCTTTTAGTACTCTGGCAGTAGTCAGGATCAGATCCAATAACAGTAAATATTGCAGGTTGTGCACAATAGGTATTCCTTTTCTAAAATACATTAACTGCCAATGTTTAATTCAAAATCGTTCAAATTCAGGTTGTGTTGAATGAGATCATTTGTCATTTGATCCATTTTCTCCATTCTCAGCATACACAGCTTTATTACCAGACTCAGCAAACCAAAAAACCTTTGCATCATCATAATCATAAAACACTTTCTTTTGTCATTAATTAGACACAACTGGGCAGGAAATAACACAGAGCCCATAAAACCCAGTGATGTATACTCAGCTCATGACAATAGATTTTTCCTTAGATTTCCAGAAACTTTTGGTTTAGCTGAAATAAGCTGTACTTTTTTTTTTTCCCCTGCAACAAATACTTCTTTTTATACCTCTTTGCCTTAAATTTCTTTCAGCTTTCTCTAGCCCATGAAGTGAGACACCCCACCATGACAAGGAAGACAAGCAGTTGCAAAGAGTAATTTATTTTAAAGGTACTTCCCATACATACCAGAAGTCTCAGTGACAGTGTGAAGAGTGTGTAGAATGTGTCCTATGTTTCAGACCTTTCCTCTTAAATGTTATGTTCAAGGGTGTTGTAGAGGTTCATGTATGGGAAAACCTGCACAATTTGATGAACACAGCTTCATGCTGTATCTAAAAGGACAGCTTAATGTGGTTTTTTGGTTGCAACGGATAGATAATTCAGGGGCACAAATTGGGGCACAAGTGCAGGGGCAAGAAGAAAAATCCTCAGCAAGGCTGTTCTATTCTCTCATGTACAAAGTGGGCCTGTCAGATAAATTTAAATTCTCTCTGCACTTGGACAGCCCACAGTAATGGCAGAACTGCTACATTCTTGCTAAGTGATAGTGGGATTTCCTGTGATGAACTTCATGGCCAGGCGGCCAAATTTGGCGGCATGATTATTGATAGACATGTGTATGTGTGAGATACCAGGAATTATACCAGAACACATGAAACATCAATTCAGCATTGCCATTGGTCTATGAAATCTATGAATATAGTCAGGAAAAGTGAAAAGCCTTTTACAACATATGAGAGAATTCATGTCACACTCAGCTAAATCATGTGCATGCACACAAAAAAAAAAATAATGATGACATCTGTGCTTAAAGATGATTTACAGATGCAGAGCCACATTATCTTCTCTAAAAAAAAAAAAAAAATTATAACTCTTTTTAACCCAAACATTTCACATGTAAGGAAAACAGTACAACTGAAAATCTTTAAAGTATATGATAAAAGCCTGGATCATAATTATGATGAACTGCTTTAAATTATGAGCTTTAAAGAACTAGATGGGAGAGGACAGAGTGGCTGCTATATTGAGCTTCTTTGGCCAGGCCTAAGTGCTTGCTGGGAGCAAGGCAGTTAACACAAGTGCAGGTGTGGGTATGTTCACAGGGTGTCTGTGAATATGATAGAGATATTTTTTTGACAGAATTGAAGAAAAACTTTTGCTCTATGTTCTCTTGTCCAAAAAATCAGTCCAGGATTTTGTTTTGTTTTGTTTTCCAGCAAGTTCAGAGGTGATAGAATTGAGTACAATGTTTCTAACAGATATTTTGGATACTTTGAAATGGACACGTGTAACAAGATCCTGTCAACAGATAAAATAGAATAGAAAAAAAAAAAAAAAAAGCTAAATTTAGAAATCAGCATTTCACAGTAATAATAATGGATCATTTTACACAGATTGTTACTGACAGTGATTCTTTGTCTACTGACTGTTTTTGTATGTGCTCATTCCCAGATGTCACAGAACATTGGTCCTGGTCAGACTGAACAAGTGGAAATGGTGTGCATGCATGCAAGGGACTTTTGTGTTTTGGCTATCCTTATTATATTAGTTTCAAAATGGAAAAGATAAATAGATTAACATCTTTCTTTTTATTTCAAATATTTCAAAACATTTTTCAATTTTTTTTCAGTATAATATTATTTCAAAGAAATATTTCCAATGGTCATTCTGCCCTGAGTGAAAAGAGCAATCAGTCTCAGGGTTTGAAGTAGAACAGACAAATCATGTATCCCTAATATTTTCTGTTATTCTTCTGGTACACATTTTCTCTACCTGTTTTTCTAGTAATAGAATAGAATCTAGATTAGATTATTCAATTATTATTAGATTATTCAATTAGATAGAATAGATTGAATTTCTAGTGAATAGAATTGAATGTTTGTGTATTTTATTTCTAAAAGAATTATTTTGTCATTAGATTTGATAATACCTGAAGTACAGTCAGCTAAAAAAAGTGAAACAGATAAATGGCAATCGTATGATCTTGGGATTGTACCATTTGGGAGGCTCCTTACTGCACTGGACCACACATTTATCTCCTAGAATGAGAGGCTGTGTCACTGTTCAAAGCATCTCTGGTTCTCCCACAAATACTTTTAATTGATACTCCTCTTCCTCCTAAATTGGAATTACCACCTGATTGAGCATTGTGGGTGTGATTTCATCATAAAATACAGAAAAATACAGATCACAGAGTGGCAATAAGGGATCTAGAAACATTGTGCTAATTAATAAATGGCATGACTATAGTTAGTGCATATTTCCATCTCTCAGAGAGGCAAGGAAATCAACTCATTTTGTACAACCTAATATATTGCAAGTTATCTCAAATATTTAAAACTTAAGAAGGAAAGAAAAAATGAGAGGAAATAACTTTTAAAAACCATCTTAAACTTCAGTTCAGGAAGTCATAAATCTCCCTGCACTAATGATAATCCAAAAATGTTTAGCTAAGACAATAAAAATGTCTTGCTTGCTACCATAACTTATTTTCATGACCTACAATAACTGTTATGAATGTTTCCCATCAGTACACATATATCTTTTATCAGTCTAGAATATATGAACAGTGTTTTCCAGACAAAGCCATTAAAAGAAACTGTAAAAATAGAAAAAACTTGTATCAACAATTAAGTTTATTGAAAATAATGTAAGAAAAAGCAGAAAGAATTTAAATGTAAAGCAAGTGAACATATATACTGAGAAATAAAATTAAGGATATGAGAAGATCACATGATTCAGCATGTTCAGTAACTAGTTTTTTTCAAAATTATTTTCTGAAATCAAATTGAAAAACTTATTAAAAAATAATGAAATCCTTTAGCAGCAGGATGTTTTCTCTCCCAAAATCAAGTTACACAAAGAAGTTTGGTGTTGCCAAAAAAAATTAAAAATAAACTAATTGGCTGCAAACTGTGGGAAGTAAACAAATACCTTATATAACATAAATAGTATTAATGTGATGTACAGAAAAGGTTAATTATATTCTGTGGTTTCCTTCTCTGTATAGAACTGGCTGAGAAGAATTTTTAAAGCAGAGCTGGTGTGTTTCTTTTAGTTCTTCCATTATTAGCACTTGATCTACACTCAGTTTGTGATGATAAATGAGTATTTTTACTTTCATGTGCTGTTATGCCACCTCTCATTTTTGTCATGAGAAAGTCAATTGATAGCAGAGAGTGAAGAGAGCATTTAACAATGCTGGCCAGATTATGATATTCATGCTTATGGTCAAAATGGTATTCTGCTGAAATGAAGATGTGCAAATGCAAACAGGAATAACACCTGTGAAATTATCTTTGTGGGGAAAAAAAAAAAAAATGAAAGAAAAAGCTTCAGCTGCATTTGAACTGTGTTTGTTTTAGGAAAGGGATGGAATATTAGAAAATTTAATGTAAGGAGAATAAGAAAAGGGATATTTTTTTTTTTAGAAAAGCTTGAAACGGAAACAAAAAGATATTTATTTTTGGGAAGGGTTTTATAACGACAATATTATCAGTTACACTTAAGTCTTTTAGAGATAAGATGGTTGATTGGCTTACTTGCACAAAATCAATGTTAGGTTGGATCTATAAAAAGATTTTGGAAAGGATTGATACATCAATCCCAGGCCAGGCTCTGTAGGAATATCATGGAATGTTTTTTGTCTGAAACTGCAAGAACAGGTATAACAAACATCTGTTGGATATGGGAAAGGAATATTTGTCCTTTCAAAGAGATAAAATGTGTGTGCATTCACACATAAATAAAAAAGTGATTCTCCAAATTAAGCATGTCACAATATCTTATAAACCCCAGACATTAGGACCTAAAACTGTCAGCTTCTTTTCTCCCTCATTAATCTCAAAATATAACTCAGCTTCCTGCACCAAATTACATGCTATAGATTCAAGTAATGATTTCTGTCTAGTTAAAGAGAACAAAAAAATATATTTCATGCCTGTCAGGCATAGTTTCAAAACAAAGCAGATACCTTTTAAAACTGAATTCAGACTTACTTTATGACTGATCAAATCTGATGTTTATCTTCAACAACACAGACTAATTCAGGATATATTAAAAATTAATTGTGGTCATTTGTTCCTTGGAATTTTATACTATAATTTAAAATATATTCTGCAAGAATATATTATTTTTAAATTATTTATCCACTGAACAAAACAAACCAAAAATGTAGGTATAAGATTTGTATCACATCAGCCAGCTTGTGACCATGATGACCATGTCAGTGTGGAAAAGAATGAATGACTGACATTCTCAGTGCTGGAGAATACCAGAGGTGCCCTGTAGAGATTTGTGCTAGGACCTATGGTATGATTAACAAAACACATTTTTTTAAAAGATACTGGCTACAGAGGCCACAATGTTTGTGGGCAACATAAAAATAATTAGGACAGTGAGAAAATAAAGTTTTGAGAAGTGTTGCAAAATGTTCTCATAGCACTATATAAACAGAGGAAAGAAAAAAAAGAAAAATGGCAAAAATGGCAGACTTGAAATTTTTGTGTGCATGGAAAAATATGTGGAGTAAAAGAACTGCATGTTCACCGTGATGAATTGTAAAATGACAATTACTATACAGGAAACAGAATATGAAGTTTTTACAGGAGGATTGAAAATATCTGCTCAATTCTCAATATCAATCCAGTACGGAAATAAAATGTAAAAAATATTAAGAAAAGAATTGAGAATAATTCCTTCTACTGTTGGCTCATGGATGAAATGTTGTTTACCTACAGCCTAAGTGCTTCCAGCTTTTCTAATCTCATCTGCAAAATAACCCAGAACTAAAAAATGGGTAGATAAAGGGGTGACCAGAGATATACAGCAGTTTATGTATCTGGAAAAACTAAGTTAGTACACTTCAGCTTGGAAAGGAGAAGATCCTAAAAAGACAGATAGCAGGAGAATTTTCTGAGACTTCAGATATATTCTCATGATGAAAGAACAGAGGGTGCACAGTGAAATTACCATACAAATAGTAATTAAATTAACTCATCACCACAATATGTAGCAGAGGCCAGACTATAAGTAGGCTTAGAAAGTTATTTTTAAAACAAATTAATGAAAGAAACATCCACTAGAGATTATTAAGTCTTTACACTGATGGTTTTAGAAGTCCCTAAACTGTAGATTGCTAAAAGTGACACACAATAGAAAGTGCCAATGTATCAATTTTCCTGTTCTTGTTCTTTTTTCTGCTAAGCATCTACAAAAGGTCCTTTCCAGACGGATGTAAAGTCCCTTCCAGACCTACCTAAAGGGATCTTTGATTTCATCAGGAAACCACTTTTCAAATTCCTATCTTAACAGTGTTGCAGAGAAGATATGTCAAGTGGTATCTAAAAAGGTATACTGGAACAAAATTAAATATTACCTAATTGATGCCTTAAATATATTAACAAGAAATAATAGTGCATCTTTCAATAATCAAGTTTATTACTTTTTCAATAAGTATATGGCCAATGTTTTCTATATCTGAAACCATGTCATCCACCAGACTGCAGAATTTCTAAGCCTGAAATTTGTGAAAGGGCCACAGGAGTTTTTTTACTTCCTCTAAGCTTTGGTTCTTCCAGTATAAATGATAATTTCTGCTAGTTGCTTCCTCTCACCTTCAGGGAATTTTTTCATTAAAGCTGTGGTTTAAAAAACACATAATGCCTGATACACCTGCAAATGCAAATACAGTGCTATCTCCAAAACATAAATGTTTAAATATAACCGAAAAAGATAAGATGGTATTTTAACTGACAGCAGAAAGAATCTGTGAATTATTTGCAGGAGTCACATTTTACAGAGGTCAAATATTATGGAAATATTTCAGTTCCTTTATCTCATCTGTTAGAAAATCCTTAGAGAGTGTTTATTTATCTCCCAAAGGCAGCCTAAAAAATTTCTATCTTCAGCAGGCAAGGCAAAAATTTCTTTTACATCAAAGAAGAAATGTTTAGTTCTTGATATCCCACCTATTTAACACCAAAATCACTCCTTACTGAAGTTTACTTCACAGTCTCTGGAATTCTCTTGTCAGTGGAGAATTTATCATTAGTCAATGGCATCTGCTTTTTCTCCAGTATGATTTCATGTCTAAGCAATCAATATCTGGGAATGTATCCCAGGAACAGGTTTCTTGCCTATTGAAGGACTCACCCTGGTTCCTGCAGAGGACAAGAGTTTTTCAGAAGCTGCAGAGCCCTTCCTGATGAAAAGCCAGTAAAATCACACGAAAAACCTGTTGTTATGTTGGCAAGCTCTTGTAGCATAAAAATTTGGGCTGCTGACCTTTGACCTGACTGCATACTCCATTTAGAGTTGCCATTTCTGACATTGTTCTGAGAGTGGCCAGGGAGGTGAGTGTGGCCACTGTACAGCACACGTCCAGGGCTTCAGGAGTGGTAGTCAGCCAGCCTGGACCACAGCTAGAATGGCACCCATTTGTACTGGGAACATTATTGTAAAGCTTTCACACATCCTGTAACCAAGGCAAATTGGAGCCAAAAGAAGTGCCACCTTGAGCTAGGTTGCAGAACTGGAAAATATGGCTGCAACAGAGACAAGCCACTCCATGGGTTTCTTTCCCCACTTCACAAGACCTTGGGAATAAGGAGAGGCACAGTCCTATTTTCTCCTGATTATGAGCCTTATAAAACATTTATTATTGATTTAGTCCTTAGAAAGGGATTTAGAAATTAGATGTGTTTTAATTGTAAACAGGTAAAGGAGTCAGACTTATTTTAGCCCTGCATCCCAACTGAGAAACAAAAGAATATCTTACATCCTTCCTTTCTTATCCGAACCTCCTGGGTCTGTTTCTCTCGGCAGTCCTGCAATACAAGTGTTTGCAAATAAAAACACATGAAAAAACATAACTTGGTGTGGGGAGTGGGGACAAAAACTGCCAGCACAGTACACATGAAAGGTAATTTAATTAAATAAAATTTGTAAATTCTGAGTGTCTGAAATCAAAGTTAAAAGGAAATAACATTTGCTGGAAATCTGACCATCCTCCTCTCAATGAAACTATTTTTCTGGTAAAAAAATAAGAAAATTATTAAAGCTAAAAAAAATAATACAGGAACTGCTAACTTAATAAACTGTAATTTATATGGAAAGGATCCTGTTTGAGTCTCCAGGGCATTATAGTTCCTCATCCGTTTCTCTAGACTGCATTTGTTAACACCGAAATAGCTCAAAGGACTTGGAGAATTTTAAAAGCATTGAAAAGTCTGCAAGAATAATAGCAAAGCAACATTTTTATCTCTTTCCCACCTGCTTTCAGCAGGTGTGTGCAGTCAGACTACATAGCTTTTATGCATTGTGAAGCTTACATAATTTAGACTTCACGCTCTACACATTTCAAATTGGTTTGACCCCTTCCTCTCCCAGGCACACACAAGTGCACAAATGATTTTTTTCTGTATTTTTCAAATCAGTGTATACTCTAATTTATTCAGGATTGTCTTTTAGAGTGGTTAAAAAAAACATTTTAATTAACATTTCAGTCAGAAACCTTCCACACAATTTTGTAGTGAAGAACCAAGCATAAAAGTGACTCTCTGTGTGGATATTGCATATTTTGTTGCAATGTTCTTTCTTATTTCTGGGCATAAACTGAATGTCTGGAAATTTTTTCATGCCTTGGTGATTGAATGGCAAAAATGTATGTATTTAATTGTTAAAATCTACTTTATTGAATGACTTAAAACAACTTCCTCATAAATAGGAACCATCAAGAATTTTGAAGGTTTTTTCTGCTTTTCCAGCTAATTTCTTTGTTCAACTGCCATCTCCTATGTAGAAGGAGAATTCTCAGCTGATTGCATGAGCTGAGCATTGTGCTGTCTTCCTTATTACTATTCAGACATAAGAGAAGGGCAAGAACAGAGCAGAAAGCAGGCATACTCCAAGAACTCCTGGCTAATCTAAGATTTATGCAGCTAAACTAAAGTTGAGAAATCCCAAGGCTATTTCATACCCTTTTGAGCCAACATGGCATATATGTTCCTGTAAAGAAAAAGAAAGATGTAATTTGTTTCTAATTATTCTGTCATTTTTCTTTGAAACATTTTTTGAAAAGAACTTGGACCAATAATTGCACAGGTGGCCTTGATTTTCCTTACCACAAAATAGAACATTTTCCATTCATTTGAACTAAAAATTACTTTAAATAAAATAGACTAACAAGTGGAAATTGCTCAATGACAGTACATATCTACACCTCTGAATGGAATCAGAATCACAGACTCATAAAATGGCTTGGTTTTACAGGGACATTAAAAATTATCTAGTTTGAGCCCCACCATAACAATCTGTTACAATCAGTAGTTACATTGATTATTCTTTTTTTTCTGTTATGAAATAAACAGTACAGCAGTAAGGAATAGTATGATACTTTAATTTAGACAGCATTTTTTAAGTTATTGAGTAGGATTGAGAGGATTGGTTTTGCTGAGGAGACATATATCTGAGTCTTTGTTGTCAGTGATTACGGTTGAGAAAGGGATGTACCTAAAAATGTCACAATATTTCTAATTTTCATACTAGTTTTCAGTATAAAAAGGAAAGAAAAAAGAAAACAAGATAGAAAAAATCAAGCTGGAAAGAATCCCTGTGGGTCCAACTCCCTTGCCAAAGCATTCCCAAAGTTAGTTTCAACTTCAAGGTTTTACCCCATTCCTCAGGGTCATATCTTGTCAAGTTCTGAATATTTCCCAGGACAGATATTCTAAAACTTCTTTGGGCAGACTTAATGAGAACATTGAATCAGTCAATGCAAATACAGATACATCAGTCAATACAAGTAAAGTGAAAATGGAAAGGAAAAGAAAGCAAAATAAAACTGATCTGAAAACTGTTTCAGCTTTCATACCAGACTCGGTTGGTGTTATTTTTGAAACTATAGATCACAATCTGATTCAAAAACATGTTTCCTCTGAATAAATTTTTGGTTAGTTACTCACTTGGTTTTAGATTTGGACAGGAGATTACTCAGCAGCAATTTTGTGAAGCCATTTATATACACAATCACAGGAGGGTTGAGGTTGGCAAGGGTCTCGGGACATGATCTGCTTCAATCACTCTGATCAGGAGTGGAAACCTGCTGTTATGGCTAGCTGGCAGAAAGGAATGAACTTTATACTTCCTGTGGATTGAATTCTGTTTGAGAGAAAAGAAATTAAATCTGTTTTCTACTGTTAATGAAAATTTTATATCTAGTTGCATCCTCCAGAAAAACTGTCACTATATTTCAAGAGAATGGATTCACATTCAGGGCAAGGTATTTTTTAAAATTATATCCGAGCTTAGATTCCTAGAAAAAGACAGTGGTACTTTTTAAGATTTTTTTTTTCCAGAATAGTTTTGCAGAATGAAACAAATAGATATATGTGGTTATAAATTTTTCAGTTTGGAAACAGAAAGTGTTCTAATAATTTTGCAAGAAGTTTCATACCACCTTGTAAAAGAAATAGGAAGGTCAGGAAACCTAACTGGTTTACAAATGGGGTTTGATGAAACTATAAAAATGATTTATGGTCTTTGCATTGCAGTTGTATATTCTATATTCCTGCTATGTTGTGACAGATTTGGTTTAATTTAAAAAATTCTGGATAAAACATTACTGAAATAATGAAAAAAAAAAAGATTTTGGCATTATTTAAAAGAAAACTTCATGTGGTTTACTTTCAATCTAAATTAATTTATTTCAGGAAAGGGCTTTCTGATGTGAACTGAGAGACCATACCAAAAAGAGGTGTCTCAGAGTTACAAAAATGAGCAAAAAAGCATCCTAATAAAGTTGACCTGGATCTAATTTGACTATTATTTTATTTGTGACTTTTGTCTTAACTGAAAGACAATTCTGAAATTTTACAAAAACTTTCCTAATCACTTCTGCTGCTGGACACACTGGGCCAAACTTTCCCAGAATTTAGCAGGTGTGTTCCAGATTCTCTGTTGATAGATTAATGGGAGTAGAGCAGATGCTGTAAGGGCAGAGCTAGAGGGGCAATTGCTGGGAGTGAGATAAGCAAACTGCATTAAGGATGAGGGAAGTAACATACAGCAATAAACAGCACCCAGAAGTGCACACAGGCATTGTCAATAGGAAATGCTACACACCTTTAGAAGCACCTGCTTGTTGAGATGAACTTTGTTGGAAAAATATTTTGACTAAACAATCTTACTATCAATTTCAGAATAAAAATTCAAATATTGAAAAAAATTTCTTCGGTGCTCCTTAATACTTTCCATCAAAGTATTTACTAAAGGAAATGTGAGACAATACACCACAAGAAATAGGCTGTCTTTTGATTGCCAATACATTTCTTTGAGCTTAGTAAGAATAACAACACAGTCTTTATATTTGGAAGTTTCTCTGCTACTTTAATGTAAACAATTTTATTCTCAAACCCACCTTTGTGGGTTTTGAGGGTTCTCACTTAAAATGAAAACTGCCAGATTGTGTGGAGACTTGATTCAGGGCACTGAAGACTGTCATTATTATTTTGTGTCTGTAGCATTCTCTTCTCATTCCTTGTATTTCTAAAGCCTGGTATTGGCCAGATCCCCACTGGATACATTTGACAGAGCTCGGTGTAGCTTACTCAGGGCTCAGCTTACAGCTTTTTCTGTGAGGAACAGCAATTTTGTCTGCCCCATGTCTGCTGCCTGCTTGCTTCAGTCTATGAAGATAACCTTCTGCTAACATTCCAGCAGAGAAGTCATTAAAGCACCTTTTCAAGAAGGTTGTACCCGTTAATGAAAGGAGTTATCTGAAGTCTTTTTACTATTTCTTGTTTTCCTGGACCACCTGCTGTGAATGCACTGTAAGAAATTAAAGATATTTAATTACCCAAACTATATAATTGCAATATAATGGACTTCAGCATTTTTAGGGCAGATTAATGTAGTATGTAATTTTACTAACAGAATAACATTTTAAAGTTTTAAATAATGGCTTAGAGGGAAAAGAGAAAGACATTAAAATAATTTAAATAGTCTACCGTGAATTAAAATATTAAATCACCTATTAAAAAAATATTGTACAAAGCATTGTTGTTCCCTCAATCTAAAAAAGAGTCTAACCTATGGAGAGGTAATTCAGGAATGTTTCCTTCTTACTGGTTCTAGCAATTCTTTCTGGGATATGATACTGCTGAGTTAACACTGGGATGACTCCTGAGTTTACAGGAAAGATAAAACCAGAGGTGTATTCCCATGGATATCAGAATTGTGTGATAAGAGAGTCAGAGGTGGGTAGACATCTCCCTGCAGTAAAAAAAAAAGTACTAGTGTTTGTGTTCATGGTGATGGGAATTAAGTGAGCACATTTAAGCAAGTGTCAGACTAGAGAAGAACAAGAATTCCATTTTGACTGCCTTTAAACAATTGCTGACTGCTTATCATATCCCACCTTGCTGAAATACACAACCATTGCTCAGATTTTAATTTTCCACAAACATAGATTTGTTGAGCTTGAGTTATTTTCCTTTTATTAGGCACTGTTTCTCATTGTGTGCCTCTTTGTTACAACCCCTATTCAGAAGCAAAGGATTTAAAATACTTGTTATTTTCTCATACAAATGTTTTAAATAAGTAATGTAAAAATCAATTAAGCCAATTAAGTTAGAAGATTAATATTCATTATGCAAAATACAAAAAGGCAAATTGAACAGAAAAACAAGACCTGCTAAAGCCAAATCCCTAACATTTCATTATGTGTCACATCTTAATAAAAAACTCAATAAAGTCAGAGAGTGCAACCTTCAGCTTGGTATATATGAAGTCACCTTTGTGTAGAGAGGATGTGACTGGATTTATGATTGCAGAGCAGATAAGGCACACAGTAGGTGTGGGACTGTGTGTGTTGGCTCCTGCTGAGGGACACATCATGGAGACACGTAACATAGGGAAGTCCACATTAGGGAAGTTCTCTTTGCATTGCATGGCACAGGTGGGAAAATGTCGTGGTTTAGGATGAACAGATGAGACCAGCCAAGCTTTAAAAGTCTACAATAGCTAAAAAGTGAAGCAAGATCATAGACGGGGGTGAATCACTGGTCATCGAACTTCCTAACAAGCATTAGTTGACGTAGCAGAATGGCACTGCACATACATATGTTAATGCCATTGCTCCATGGAAGGTCAGAGGCCTCTCATCTGTAGGTGTCATGGTCACACCTCTTTCTGAGGCCCTTTTTTCAAGAGTATCTTAAACAAATCAGAGATAAGTATGTTCTGTGTGTTTTGTACCTTGATTTCTGCTAATCTCCCATGACTGTGTGTGACTTGAATAGCATTTTATCTATTAATACAAAAAGATGTAGCTAGATATTCTTGGGTGACATAAAAAAAAACCCAGTAACTGAAGGGGTACTAAGTAACCAGAGGCAGTATCTCTTCCCATGTGCCAATGCAAGCAATGATCTTGATGGGTTCTTATACGGTCAGTCACATACTCAAGCTTTTAACTTACATGCTAAAGAAACTAACTGGAAAAACAAGATTAGCTTTGTATAATCAGCTAGATTCCCTCAATTAAATATCATCTTCTCCTTTTTACCAAACAACAAAAAGTTCATTTGCCATAGAAGTTGTCAAACCCACATGATGATTTGTTGAGATGTCTCTGGTGTGGGCTGCCCTATACAAGTGTACAACATGCCTGCGAGATGTGTTTCCACATGGACACATCACTCAGCCTCCGCTCCTCTGCAGAAAACAAATCCACAGAGCTGATAACACAATGCTTGGGAAGAAGAAGACAGCTGTTCAGCTGGTCTGCCCAGGCCTCTGTGAAGGAGGAGACCTCCATCACTAGTATTGTGTGGAAGTTACTTGGGCAGACATTCACAGATGAAAAATTAATAGATGAAAGAGGAAAAAATTGCCCAAGAACAGTCATAATTTGATGTTAACTTTTTAGGATTTCACACTAAAATCCAAAATATGCAATGACTGGCCACATAGTCATACAATGTATTAATGTGACAATGTATTAACTTACTACAACAATCATATAATAGTTTCTCAGGAATAGAAGTGGTACATTCATATAGGATTATTTTGTTGGGTTGTTTTTGTGGGGTTTCTTTTGAAAGTTCAATTTCTTTAATTATCAGTTTGGTTTCTGACAGTACCTAAAGTAGGAAAACTGTTGTAACTTGCAAATGTTGTAAACTCCAAGCTTTTAAAATGTTCTTCTCTTTATGGTACTCTCCTCACAGTTACTCACCTTTTTTATCTGCGACCACATTAGCACCTGAAGCAATGTGTGCATCCCTCATGGAATTCAGAATGTAACTCCATTTCTAAACAATGTAAAACTGGTAGAACAGTGACAAGAACCTGACCAGAAGATACATTTTCCATCTTTTCTCTGCAGAGGAAGAAAATTATCAAAGAAAACAAATTATGTTGTTAAGTACTCCATCTCTTTTATTGATATTTCAAAGTGGCAACATATCATGTGACTTATTTTACTTATGTAGTCAGAAAACTTTTGCCATTAAACTGTCATAGAAAAGTGTATTATGAGTAGCATATTCAGTTTCAGAGTCTATTTTATCATTAGCAGAGTGAGGTGGCTGGATAGGTATGAGTGTGCGCTTGTGTGAGTCCAGAATCTTGAACATCATTCTGTTGAAATAAACTTTGATGGAAATGGCTTTGAATTCTTGGAAAATCATTTGATCCAGAAGCATGAAAGCTAGACAAACTCAAACTGAAATCAGTGCCAACATTGTCCACGTAAGATAAATTGCAAAGAGGGCTGTCACCAACCAGCCACAGCGCGCTGCAGAGCAGCTGCTGTAAGTAAATTACATATGTAACTGAAGAGGACTACATTTGCCTCTTGCAGGCCAGAACACTGCTGAGAGCACTTCTTGGAACTCTTCTTCAAGCTGCAGTGGCTCTTTCAACTGCTGATGTATTCTGGTATTATATCTGTAAAAAATGCAGCTTCACTATTGAGATCTGAAGCGTCTAGATTTATTATTTTGAAGTCCCAGATGATTGTTTAATCAAATTGCCTTCTCCTGAAAGAAAGTTGGTCCCCTTGGACTTTTAAAATTTCTTTTTCCTCAGATGTAGCTTAGCTTGAAACACAGTTATCTTTCCCATTCCATGAGATTCATGGCAAGAGTCTCATGGAAAGTTTCCCCCTGTCAGCACTCAATTCCTTTTAATTTCTCTTTGTCCATTTTGGCCTCACTCGTTTCTAAACATATGAAAAAAGTAGTACTGTAATAACACGTGACTGAAAAGCAAAGGAGAGAGGAGAGAAGATTTACTCACAGAATATCAATTTTGGCAGCTGGAAAATGTGACCTAAAATAGAGTTTCTAAAATTGTTTCGAAAATCAAGTTCTATTAATTGAATAAATAAAAAATGTAGAATAATAAAAAGTACTTAACAAAAATATAAAAATATGAAAGGACAAAGTGAAAGCATACAACTTTTATTGGTTTTCAGGGTATCTTGACTTTTCATTTCCTAACTGGTCATTTCATTTCATGACAAAGCACTTATTTTAGTTTTCAAAACTGAAGTTTTATGGGTAAAAGTAGGAAATTTTTCAAATATTTTAGGGAAATATTTCTTCTTAGTGAATAAAAATTTCCTCTTGACTTCTATAAAGCATGAAAACATTTCAGGTTAGCCCAGATCCAATACTTCATTTTATTTGTTGTTAAATCCAAATCCTGTAATTTTATATGTTTAAATAAGGCTCCTGCCTCTTGCTATCTTCTTGAGGTATATTGATCAATAAAAGCATTAACTGTCCTGTTGCCAATTTTCTAAGGTAACAGGACTGAAATGAATTAAATAAATAGTCTTCATTAAAATAATTTTTAATTAATTCATTTTCTTCTAGACATTTTAGGGATTCTGTAAATGATACATGGCTTTTATAGGAAAAAGTGAAGTTTTCACTGGTTTTTCTCTCCTTTTCTGCTATTTTTAAAATAAAAATCAGAATCAATAGCAAAATCTTTAAAATCACATAAACTAGCTCTTTTATTATGGCTAGAAAATGTTGTAAATTATTTTCAGGCATGTGACATAGATTTCAAAAAAAAAAGAAATGCAGTTGTTTCGGCTGTAGTCAAATTTTATTTCACCATAGCAAAGACCTAACAGCATTCTAAGATTAAACTTTTTTAAGTCAATCATTTATCTTCTTTGATTTAGTTATAAACAAATTTGGCAGAAATAAATGGTCACCATTTCCAAATTATTTTCCTTAGAAATACACAGTGAAAAATCAACTTTGCATCAAAAAAATCCAAAGCCTGTAAAGTGAAAATTTCATCATTTTCTCCCAGTTTGTAACTAGATGCAGCACTGAAGAAAGGAAGAGAGAATAGAGGTGAAACTTAGATCAACCTTCCTCCTGCCATCCATGCAAAATTTTGACAGAAAATTAAACAGTGGTCATATCTCTTTCCAGAGTATCCAAGTACAGAGGGGCATGATGAAGGAAAAATGTTATTTTTGTTCAGAGATTATATGGCAACAAAAAAAAGCTGTACCTATTTCTGCAGCTGGCAAAGGAAAGACAAATGTAGAAACTACAGGCATAATCTCCTCTAACTAAACGTTTTGAAGTATTGATTATAAGGGAGAGTTGCAGGTGTTCAGCTGACTTCTGAACTGTCTACTGAAGTGCTTTTTCAAGTCTGTTTTTTACCCATACAGGGGCTTTCTGCAACAAGCTCTTAATCAGGATTTCAGGTCAACACTGCTGAGTAACACGTATTCCCCAATCACAGCACTATGAAAGGAAAAGGTTCACATGAACTTTTCCTTTGATGCAAGGGGGAAAGCTGAAACAGAAACAAACCCACCATTTTCCCTGATCATACATATTGTGACCTTCATGGAATCATTTAAGCTCTGGTCTTCCTTGATAAAGCAGGGATAACCTTCACCAGTAACCCGAAATGCACTGTTAATGCACTTGCTGTGAGTTACTGAAAACTGATGACAATGAAAGGGGTACATTTAACAGGAGAGAATGGAAAGAGAAATGAGTCATTAAGGGGAGGCTGCCTCTCCCCTAATGCTGCCCAAGGTGGCCCAGTCTGCCAATGGCCTGGTACAGCACAGCTGGGCAGGCTCCATCAGCATCCCTGGAGGGGCTCTCACACCGGCCTACAAAAGCACATAGAGCTGTCTAATGGTGTTTTGGGAGGGCAATAGACCTTACATTCTCATTAATTCTATTACACCACTATAAGGTACTTTCAAATGAGTGCAATTAGAACATAAGGAGGAAAAAAATCTATCTAAAGCAGAGCATTAAGTATTAATAGGGAGTTATACTTGTCTGTATTTTATAGTGAAAAGCTCTTACTGCAAAGGGACTGGTCAATTTTAGTATCCTTTAGGCTTTTGAACAAAATAAGGGTCTAAATCATAAATTAACAAACTTAGAAGCAAAAGTGTATTGTCAAGGCCCTTAACTTTTGTTTTGAAGCCTGAAACTGCATGTCTTAATAACAAGCATCTTCTTTATATTATTTACAGGCAGAGAAATACTAAAAATGAGAAACATGTTTGCACTCCTGACTGTCCATAGTAATTGTAAAAAGAAGCACCCATTTTTTGGGGGGAGGGGTACATGTCTGTAGTCAATCATATTAACTTCCATCATCTTCACTTGGCACATGGAATGATTCTTGCCTTGGACCTGCTAGATCTACTTGGATTAAATTGTCAGGAAGAAACTGGTAAAGGGAGCCTACAGCAGATAATTTCTTTACCTCCTTTAATGTTTTTAAAGTAAACTAAACTGTCCTTGAAAACAGACAGCCCACAGAGAACTGTCTTCTTGTGGAGTTAAAGCCAGTCAATTGATGTTTCCTCTGCACTGTGCATTATCCAAGTAGTATTTTACCCCATGCTCAAGCCACAGCCATCTTGAATTAGTTGTCCTTAACCAAAATTTCATATATGAATGTAGAAACATGGCAGGCTCCAGAGCATGTCCCAGAGAAAGAGTTCACACTCTAACATGGCATTTTGCAATAATCCTAAATTTGACTTCATGCAATCTGAATAAAACTTGAATGGGCCAAGACAAGTTGAAAGTCAAAACCTTTGGTTCACCCAGTCCAGGTATCTGGGGCATTTTTTTCCTTTAAGTTTCTAATACACAACAACACTGAGATTTAAAGTATTCAGATCACACATGACATACTGCTTCTACCCAATCTCCAAAAACTCCTTTTTTTTTCACTTCATTTCAGTATCAATATATATAGCCAGAAGATACCAAAGGTTGCAGTGCCTTTAGCAAAAATGATAAAGAAAACCAAACCAGGATGATGTTGGTAAATCTGAAGCAAAGACCAAGCTTCTGCCAGTCAGGTAAAGTGCACAAATTCTTCAAGGTTTCTCCTTCTTTCTACTCAGACACTTCAGTGAGCTCTTATAGCCTCTTCTCACAATAACCAAAATAACCTGGTTTCATTGCTAAAGGGGTTCTGTGCACTGTGTGCCAGGGGGCTGGTATTCACCCTGCTTCAGATTTTGCATTCTGGCTGATCCTGGTCATTGAAACCACCAGCTAGTCACATAGCCTCATACCCAGAGAAATCCCATTCAGCCTCTGAGTTCACAGTCCCAGGTCTGACTAAACCTGAAAGCTTCTTCCTTCATAACATTTCCAAATTTTAATAAGCTTTTGTTTTTTATCTGCTAAAGGTACTTTCTTAAGTAATTTTCATATCCTCAAAGTGCTCAACAGCTTCAGTTGACTCTAAAAAGAGTCTCACAGTCTACTTCCCCACTGCGCTTCACACTGACCATTACTGCTTCAGCTTTCTTTCTCTTGCATTTGCTGTACTGTCTCCTTTTTCAAAGCCCCTAGTCTGTCAAGCCATAGCTCTTATTTTCTACCAGGAATCAATTGAGACAAGATTGGGACTTATCTACATGGAGCTTTTCATCACTAATTGTAATTAAAAAGTTGTACATAACAGGGATGTCAGGAACAGTTGGTTATGAATTTTTAATTCATCCACGACAGAGAAAAAATCTGAGGGACAAAAGCAAAAATGACTGTAAGGTAGGTTTAAAAAACAATGCAGGTCTGTAATTCCAACCTCCTTCTTTGTGTAAGTCAGACAGTAACACACAGCACAAGCCATAGACAATAGCCACTTCTGCTTACACATGGCTAAGATGAACCTCATTGATGGTCTCTCTTGTTTTTAAAGCATTAGGAAGGTAAAATGGACATCATTGTTACTAAAAATTATTAAAACTGATTAAGCTGGGGAAAGGCAAGTGAAGTCTCTCTTCTCTGGTGTTTAACAGTCACAGGTGTGTGACCTTGGATAGGCATTCCCAACACAAACATGCTCCTTCAGATGACTGCAAATCTTGAAAGATATTTCTGATACACACTTCCTGCTTGTCCCAGCTTCCAGGTTTTCTCAATGAAAGCCAGACAGCTCATACTGACATATCTGCCAGCTGAGCTCCTCATCCAAGCCCCTCTGTTACCCTAGCACAGCTGCAGTGAAGAGCCTGAGAGAATATGGTCCATGGAGGCAGGAACAGATATATCCACCCTAAGAGAGAGTTAGAAAGGAGTCATAAAGCAAAAAAGATAGAATATATTCTTATATGATAAAAGTTATCAATAACACACAGATGATGAGGAGAAGAGAGACAGGGTAGGGAGAATGGCAGCACCACTCTCTGAAGTGTGTTCTCTCAGAGAGGTAGAAGTGGCCCTTACTTCCAATATTGATAAATAGCAAAGATGTCTGTAGTGGAAAGGATATGTATGTACAGACTAGAGCAAAATTCATATTGCCTATATATACAGCACATTGTGGGGTATAGAAAAGTATGTAAGATTAAAAGCAAAAATGCAGGCAGCGTCAACATAGGTGAGCTAAGCAAATTTTTCACCAGAAAAAAATACATTCAGCCAGCTGTATTTTCAATCAAGGCATAATGCCAATACCTAGAAATCAAAATAAGAGTGAAGATAAGGCGCTAGGAAATTCTCAGAGCTACTGTTTTTAAGCCTTCTCTGTGACATTTAGCATGCAGGCTTGCATTGTTCTCTCCCAAACTTCAAATTCCATCTTCCTCATGAGCAAACATAGAAGAGAAAAGGAACTGAAGGTGAGAATAATCCCTTTTCTGCTGCAAGTCAGGTAATATCTTCACACTGGTAATCCCTCATCCAGTCTTCCCAATTCTCATGCATAAACAATAATACACCTAACACCAAAGTTCCATCTGTTAGCGCGGCTGTTACCAACTGCCAATTATTTTACGCAAGACAAATTGTGGCTGTCACATGTTCTTAAATGAAAAAAATTAGATGAGAAAAGAATATTTTGTTTTATTCATCTCTGTTTTGTCTTTGTCTGTTGAAATACAACAACCTCCAACAATTCTCAGCCTCCAGCAATTATAATTGGTATCTTAAATGCTGGAGATAGTTTTGCTCAAATCTTCTATTGTGTTCTGTGCTCTTTTTCTATGAACAGCCACTTTTCTTCCACAATTCTTTTGATAAATGTGTAAGAGTCTTAAGATTTTAGTGAAGCAATTCTGCACCTATCATGTACATTTTAGCTTATAGACCAATTTGGGAGAGCAGAAAGAAACATTTATTTTGAAGAATAACTATTCTCCCATTACTAGCAAAACATCTAATCTGAAATACATTGGCTTGTTTTTATAGTTATACAAAACAAATATAAAATTTAAAATTGCTGATTCTAAATGGCTCGTATGGACATATTTTGCCTTTTAATTATAACATCATTAACATTTTATCTCAAACTATTTTGTATACTGTTTTTAGGTAACATAGTAAAGAAAAATACAGATTATTTTTCTTATAGAAGAGTTAACTTTTCAGTAACTTTCAAGGAAAATCCAGATCTATGTGAAAAGCATTTTCTCTCACAAAAAGAGTATTTTTTTTAATCTTAAGCATCTTCCTCGAATTTTAGCAATTTCAGAAACATACAGGCAATCTTGTCATTTTCCATGTTGTCTGCATGTATAGTACTGATGTTTTTTTAATAGATTCTCGATCTTACTGCCTTCATAAACTTTCTGCCTTTGTCCCCTGTTATCCAAAACCAGATGGTCATCTCAGATCTCAGAGAGAAATTGGTTATTCTGTGGTAGTAGTTATTTCCACTTCATTTCCCTTTTTTCTGCTCATGTCAAAAGAAAAGGCTAAAATAGGAAACCATGTCTTATTTTCAACTCTTTCTGAGCAAACTGATATAATTTCAAGCGCATTACAATTTAAGTCTCCACACCCTGTTTCTCTCAGTTAAAATAAGCAAACATATTTTGTTTTTAATTCAAACAAGAAGTTTCACATATTACAAATAGCCAAGTTTCTTGCAAGATTCAGGGTTTTTTTAGAAAGGAAATGCATGCCTGTTATTATTAGCACCAGGCAAGCTTACACTGTACTGTCAACATATGTAAGTACTGCATTTTGGTAGAGAAAAACCCTCTGGACAGGTTATGTTTGTTGTCCTCCAATCCTTGATCTTTTGATGAAGCTGCCATTCAAGATGTAGTTGTATTACACCTGTAACAATACTGGATACTTTAGATCAAAAGTTCACAGTCAAATCTCAATAGACCTTACCTAGGTCTGGCTATCACAAGTATGATGGAACTGGGGATCCCAACAGTGGCCCTTATCCAGCTCAATAAATTGTTTTAAAAAACTAGAAGAAGTAAAATAAACAGTTGTTTACTCTTTTAAAAATCAAGAAAAATTCAAAAAACAAAAGCAGGAATTAATTACACAAACTAAGAAGTGAAAGGATGACATCACTGCAGTATAAAGACTTTGAAACTTGCAGAAAATCTGAAAAAAAATGAAAGTATCCTCAGTCTGCACAATTATGTCACTGCAAAGCCATCAAAGCTCTCACATCAAGAAAACAATATGCCCCATAACACCCTTGAATTTAGGGAAAATAAAAATCTTATGCTCACTAATGATGGTATAGCAATGTAGCATGCTGAAAATCGTTGACATATGACTGAGGATTCTTTGTCTTCTCCCTCAAGACGTAAGTGATACAAAAGCTGAGTGCTACAGTTTCCATTGTTTAAAGTATCTTGAAAGTATTTAGTCTTCAAGATTCCAGAAAACTTCTGTATGTGGCCCGGACACACTCTCAAGTCTCAGAAATGACAAAACAAAATTTTAACACCTTAATTACTTTCTTAAAAACTCATGGGAGCTGTAAGTCTCTTGAGACACAGTTCTTGATTTCAGAGCAATTATTGTTGTTTCCTATTAGCAAAAGGAAAGTACAAAAGCATTCAGGAATATTCATAGTACATGGAGATCCCTTGGGTCAACACCTAGCTGTGTACTTGGTGTCACCAACAGAGATTTGATATTTGTGGCCCCTGAGGATCAAGGCCTGAAAAGGAGAGACCGCATTCACCCGACTGCATGGGACAAAAGCATCTTTGCCAACCAGCTGGCCAGCCTGGTGAGGAGAGCTTTAATCTAGGAATAACGCAGAAGGAAGACAATAACCCACAGTCAGGTGAAAAAACAGTGGATCTGGCTGACAAGCAACCATTTTTCATGCGCCTTCAGACAGGTAATCAGTCATGAAATTTATGGTAATGCTTTCTCTTTCTGCCAGTGTGTCACCGTGATGCTTCTGCAGGGTGCACAATGGAAGTCTAAGATTTCCTGGTTCAACTTTAACAGAGATATGGACACAAATCCCCAGAGTTTTGCTACAAGATATTACATAGCATAAATAATTTTCAAGTTCAGCCCACAAATTGCCTTTCTGTTCTGACTTTACGAGACTTTCAGTGAACAGCCACCAATGCCTTCGTAGGTTGCCTGAGTTTTCTCAGCATTTCTTGCAGTTAGTCAAAGTTCTGACACTTTTGATCTTATCACATCTGATATTAGAGTCTCCATCAGGACTTCTGAGGACTGCTTCGTTGGTGATCTGATGCTCAGATATTGCAACTGTTGCTAGCAATATCAAATCAAGCATGAAAAAAAAAGAAGAAAATGACAAGAGGGTCAGTGAAGAATGAACTTTCCAGACTCAACAGAGTCATGTGAATTGATAGTTTGCCCCTTTCTCATATAAAAGGTCACATACACACACCTGAAAGCAACAAAAGAAGTCTGGCTTGGGCATCTCTGCAGTTTTCTGCACTACTTCTGTTTAAACCTGAGTTGGACAAAGCACATACACTGTCATTTACTGTCAGTTTACCCTGGTTCCTTGGTCCTTTCCTACTATATGATCATTCCCCATTATCTTTTTGCAAGCTGTCATTAAATGTCTAGCCATTATCCACTTCACAAAACACTCTGATTTCACCTTTCAAATTTAAAACATTTTTATAATCACCCTTAAAAGAGAAGATAAAACTAACTATAGGTCTGACTTAGCTGCAGTTCTTTTACAATCTGTGAAAACACCTTTAGTTTCATATCATCTCAGGCATTTTTAAAAATAGCAAAACAAAAATTGCTCCTCCACTAATTTTACTTCCAGTAAATTAAGAGCCTTGCATTTGAGGAATTTCAAAGCCTCTACACAAAAATACAGCTGTACTTGAGAACTGAATAAGACCATATGTAACGACTCCTCAACATAAGACAAATCTCTGAAGGAGAGAAAGTCTTCAGTAAGAAAATGTTAGTTCATTTGTGTGTTCTGAAAAAAGGACATATTTAATCCCAGTACTCAGAAAACACCCAGGATACCCAAGGCAAACTGATTTATGCTCTCAGTTACCACCCTGCCAAGCACAGCCAGTGTTTTATGTTACTGTTAGGAGGAATACTGTTACATGGAAATACATGACATTTCCAGAATGAAAGTAGATGCAATATATTCCATACAAACTGATCCTACAGACTGACACTGAGTTTTATACACTCAGGAACTCAAGTCAGATCATATGAGCTCTATCTATATTTTATTTCTTTTTCTTTTTTCACCATACATAAAAACAAAATATGCTGATCAATCCAGTACACTGCAGTAAGTCTGAACCAGGAACAATTTAACTGTGTGCAAAGACTAATTAAAAGTATCTTGTTCATGTAAAAAATATCTCACTCAATGTAAATCAGCACTAAACAGTTGGCTGACTTTGAGTCTAAATTTTCCACCCCCTTTCTCTGCAGCAGAAGGAGAATTGGGACAGTTTAAAAAACACAAGAACATCTTGTAACTAGAAGAGGGGGAAATGGAGTGACATTTACACTTAAATACCATGGACTTGGCTTGAAATTTCTGTAATAAAACACCATTTTCTTTAAAAAGTTATCTATTACTGACAGTGGTCTCTTTTTTTTCTTTTTTTTCTTTTTTTTTGCACATATAAGCATTCAGCAAGATATGATTAAGCAGTTACGTCTCTCCCTTCTCAAAAATGTTGGACCACTTGCTTATTCTCTTAGTATCAAGGTGCCAAACTCAGGAAAAAACATCACTGAGTTCATTGTGTATGGAGGAAAACAATGGAAGAAACATAAAGGTTTAGGTACAGTTCCCAAAAGTCCACGTTACATCTTTCTTACCACTGACTAGACACGCCATATAGACATACACAGACACAGAAATTATTGCATGTATTTCTCATGCTAATCTTATAATTAAACATCTCTGTACATTTAACTCTTGTAAATCTGGGGAATATATAAAATGAAGGACTAATCTAGGGGGATAGCTTAAGGCTGCAGGTTAAAGGTGCTCCGAGAGGGTAAGTTTTTGTTTAGGGTGGGATCTTCTTTGGTATGTATAATTTTAAAATATTTTTTAATATAGGTCATATTTTAAGATGCTGTCCTGTAGGCAAAAGTTACACAGCTTTGGGGAATTTAAGTTCTGTTCATTCAGTAAACCTCTCTGTGTTCTCCACCCTGCCTCACAGAATGACAAGCTGCTCTCTGGAAAGCAGTCATTGTGCAGTGCAAAGGACTGATATCTGAGTCCCTTCTTGCAGACTTTCAACAGGGAATGGGAAAAAAAAAAGCCCGGAAAGAAAGAGAGAAAAATAAACTTATAGCATCGTGATTAGTGTGACAGAACTCAGCCTAAGGGAACCATAGTTCCTGGGCGAGTCACTGTAGCTAAAGGTTTTGAATGTGCACTCAATATTTCAAATGCTTGGCTTGCAATATTTGTCTAATCTACCCTGACAATGTTTTAATCCAGCCACATGCATAAACATTTTTCATTACTTAAGGTATTAAGTGCTTAAGTTTTCCTAGTGAGATCTGATTTGTTGGCTGCTTAACTGTACAAGCATTCATAAAATGTAATTTATAAAGGCTAAAAACATTTTAAACTTGATGGGGAGCATTGTGGTACAGAGGCCAGACTGGAATGGAAGCATTTGTGTCCCAGCTGTTAAATTGTATTAGCCCCCAAAGCAGGGCTGCAGCAAACAAATGCCCTTGGTC
The DNA here is from genome assembly GCA_013397295.1 of Polioptila caerulea. NCBI lineage: Eukaryota > Metazoa > Chordata > Aves > Passeriformes > Certhiidae > Polioptila > Polioptila caerulea. Next base: position 470,157 of record VYXF01001200.1, read on the forward strand.
ATGGTCCCTGACCTGTGCTATTCGACACAAGACACAGTCATGACAGACACTGGGTTTTTTGAGTTTAAGGGATGGAATTCCAGTATTTGAGGATGTCTCTTGGCAAGGTAAAGTTACTGGCATGGGAGGAGCCCCCAGTGCCTGGATTTGGACCATTATTTGCAGGACAACAGAAGTAAATCTGGCACCAGCCTATGTCCCAGATCAAGCCCTATAAAAGTTTGTATCCAAAGTGGAAGCTCAAATTCTTTAAATTAAAATTGATCAGCTTTATTTGTAGCATTGTTAAACACTACTTCCTCAGAAACTAACCATTTCTATGCAAGTTTTCAATCAGGACTACAAGCTCTGCAAATGCCATTGAAGCACTCTGGACAATACACCCAGCATCCACATCTGTAAAATTGCTAATAGGACAATCAACTAAAAACAAAGTTTTTAGGGTCATGTAAATAATCAGCTGTGCTGTAATTCTCTAAGTTATTAGTCATAAATCAGTTATTTGTGATGATTATATTTAACAATTTTCCTAGGCAACTAAAATTGTGAAGGTAAAGTGTCTTGAAATATGTCAATAATGTTGTCATTTTATTACAAAAATGAGATCTAAATTATTTACAAATCCCTTGGCTTCTATTGACTCACCAATAAGAAACAAACTTCAGCACCATCATCTGGTACTCACCATTTTTTTTGTTGTGTCCCTTCAGACAGATAAATTGATTAACCTTGATGGAACCCCCACATGCATTGCCTTCACTTGAGAGAATAAATTAATGAATTTCATTTATTCAATTAAATCTGGTTTTCACTTCAGCTATGTCCTTAAAAGCAGTTTTAACTTTTATTTTGTCACTGTTGACACATCGTGAAATATTGTACACAGGAGTTTAGAAAAAAGCAAGCCAAAATATGGCCATGAACTGGTATTCAACTATTCTCCTTAAAAATTCCATTAAGTACAGTGAGACTTTCATGTTACATGCATTTCACACTTTCTTTTTTTGACTGTGCCATAGTAAAAAAAAAATCACACATTTGATTTTTTTTAAATTTTAGGACTACTGTCTCCAATGCTCCTTTTTTAAACACATGTTGATGTGTTTAAGAAGTATATTATTCTCATAATTATTCTTCCAAAGTAAAGACATATCCTGGACAGCATTTATTTCAATAGGAGCATTCCCAGAGAAGTGAAATTAAAAAACAAACTATTAAATGAAAATAAAGAATGCAAACTGAAAGTTAAGATTTCAATTGATTTTATTATTACTCATAATTTTAGTCATAATTTCCACTTTTTGCTTTTATGTCTCCCAGAGTTTTTAATAAGTATTTGCTACTCTGTGGGTAAGAGTTTCTGGTAAGCAACAAGCTCTGTTTATCCACAGCTCCATCCCCTGAGGTGGAGAAAGCCCAGCAAATAGTAGATTCTTCTCTGAAATTGTATTTGAAAATTATCCCATTAGCCAACTATTACTAATGTTTCTTGACATACAGAGTGACATGTGAGTAGATGTACATGAGCAATTAATGATGTTGTTTTCAACTGCAGCCTTAAATTATAACAGATCAACATTGATTAGCTGCTCTCAGTTAACCTGAGAGGAGTATGCACACACATGATACATGGAGAACCTTTCAAAAGCAATATAGACTCTGAGAGGTCTATAACTCTGTACAGATTATTCAAGCACATCACTGTTGGGTAGGCACATCCCTTTCTATCTTAGTCTGCTAGAGCTACTGAAATTGGTGCCACCATTGTCATGTCATTCAGTATATTGGAATATAAATGTGACATTTTCCTATTTTACCCTTGAAAATGCTGCAATAAGCCAGTGGCATCATTTTAGACTCTTTCACTTCCTAAGGAACAGAATATCAACAGATTAGTTTTCCTTATTGTTGTCAAAAACAGTAGGTTGGGTGTGGTGGGTTATTCTGAGAACACACAACATGGGACTTGTGACAGAGAAACTCAAGGATATACTTTTGACTTAATAGTAAACACTAGAAGACGTGCCTTCACTCATTGGAACTGTCTGTAGAGACAGCACTCCCATAAACTCTGGAAAGAGCTCTTGGAGTTGAGCTATAGGCTATATCTGGCTAGAGGTCACATGAAGTAGAACTGAAAATGTGAATCTGGTAGCTAACAGCACTGCCTGGGCTGGGCACAAAAAATTTCTATTTAGATTTAAGAAAACTTCCCTGTAAAATTCCCAAGTTCTTACTGACATGAATATAAATACAGAAAAAAAAATGCATTTCCACAAAAAGAACTTTTAATACATTCTTAGCTTAGTTATAGCAATATTTATTGAGTGATCCTATATTCTTTTTCACTTACCTTTTTCACCTTATCACAAAAGTTCAAGCAAAATTTTTGTGTTTAAAGAGGTTTCTAAATTTAAAATTCTACAACAGCTAAAAGAAAAGTAGGAAAAAAATTGTGAAATTCTGCGATTATTTTTAACACACTCTTTTTGGAATGCACAATCATGCTGTATTTTTTCATCTGAGTTCTGAGGCTCAAAAGGTATTTATAAGTTTATAAGTATAATTTACCCTATAAGTTTATAAGGTAAATTATCAGACAAGAATCTACAGATAGACCTATGATTCAAAATTTCTTAAAGTCTATTTGAATCTCATTGATCTTTATCTTTCACTGAGATTTTATTTTATTTTTTTTCTCTCATGTTTACACTCCTCATAGCATATGACTGTGTTGGAGAAGATGAACTGTCAGCTCTATTTCTGAAATCTCTTCTGATTTTTTTCCACCTGGATTCTGCCAAAATTTCTTGGTAAGAAAAATTTGATCCCAGATGATCATGTGAAACTCACTGAAAAACTGAAAATCTCTTACAGAGACCAATGTGTATGTAACAATGAGTAAGGCAGAAACTTGAACAGCACTAAATGACATCCCTTCAACCCCTTAACTGAAAATCAATTATTTGTTACAAAAAATATTGATTACAACATTCAAGATAAATCACTTATTAAAAATTTGAAATGCTAATCATGCTAAGCATTTTCCCACATTGTTAGGGTTTCATGGTTAAATCTGAGCTTACTGAGTGAGCCCAAACTAACACTTCGTTTAATTTTATTGGTTTGCAGCAAGCTGTTTTTTAAAGTACAAAACTTTTACTGCTGCTATGCCTTACTTACCTTGCCAGCTGAAACTTTCTTCAAAGCTCTGAATTCTGTTCACTGAAATGGAGGGATTTTCAACATAATCTGTGTGGATTCTTTGCAATCTATGTTTAACATCACAATGCAAAAGGAGAAACTGCAGAGCAGGTGAGAAGTCATACTGCTGAACATCAGACCGGAGAAAAGATCTTGTTTTTGAGCAGTAGGAGATTATTTTATCAGCAGAAGGTACCTATTCACTACCGGGTGTGGAGGTTAACACCTTACTTCCACTGCATTCCCTATCAGGACTTGTTCCTTCACCTGCAAGATGATTATGCCTTTTCATTCCCAATGTGTGTTCAGCTTTCATTGTACAAATGTCCATGACCTCTTAACTATCACAGCAGGTTCATGTTAGGCTACACAAAAATGCCATTCATGTAAAAAGAAAAAAGAAGAAAGATGCTCCATCCCTGGAAGTGTTGAAGGCCAGGTTGGATGGGGCTCTGAACAGCCTGGTCTAGTGAAACGTGTCCCTGCCCATGGCAGGGGGTCTGGAACCAGATCATCTTTAGGGTCTCTTCCAGTCCAGGCCATACTGTGACTCCATGAAGAAATAGAAGAAGAAAAGTCTTATGAAGAATAATGGAAGTATTTATTAAGGGATTACAAATACTGTAAAGAAAAGGAAAGAGAAAACAAATCAATTAATTACCACCAATTTATCTCTTGACATTGGAGGTTATTTAATTATCTAATTACTTATACTTTCAATATGTTTCCAATTTAAATGGAGCTTAGAAGGCCCTCACTACCAGGATGTCACAATGTTGAGTAGTAGGAGGAGACTAATTTTACTAATAATCTTAACTTTGCTTTACAATGTTCTTGACATCCAGAGATTTGAGGGGTAAAATTGATGTAGGAATAGAAAAAAGATACAGAATGAGCAAGGAAGAGTCCTGAAAGTCCATATTCTGATTAAACAAAATTCTCTTTAAGCCCATAATGGCACAATCCACTAACATGCTTTTATGCCAAGGGCGAGTGAAAGCAAATTTACATTCTTAACACACAGGCTGGAAAAGTACAGTGAAAAAACTGAAAATCTGCACAGGACAGACCTTGCATAAGGCATATGCTTTATTCATTAAGATCTAGCACATTCAATTTGTTAGGATTATTTTACAGTACTGAATGCCAAAAAAATTAGGAAGAATTTAGTGTTTTTATGCTTTCTGTAGCAACTCCCCTGTAGACAGATCAAACATTGGCTTATTTCATTGCCTTTACAGATCTGTAAATGGCAACAGTCAAATAAAAAATGCATATCTAAAGAATCCTGAATGGGAAACTGTGGGAGTGCCAAAAAGTGAAATAGAGTCTGCATGTCCCCTAACTTGTGGTAAATACATTTTTGACGGCTCTAAGATTATATTTTATGGGAGGTGCCTCTGTAACTTCATACATTTGCTGTTTGGAGGATGAGCTAAAATAGTACTGCCAGTTTCTTTTCCTGGGACAATGAGTGATGTTGATAATGTGGAATGTGTGTAGCCTATAGATTGTTTTATGCATATACACTGTCCTAGAAAAATGAAGTGCAGATCTCTGGCTTGGCACTTTTATCATGGAACTGTAATGGTTCCTTTCACATGAAAGATGAAAGATATAGGTTAAAATTAACACCATTTTCATTGCAAAACTACACTCTAAAAGTATGATTTGTGCTTCTTCAAGAAGTTTTCATTCCTTTTTCCTCAGCTAATGTGCCCTTTCTTGAAGGGCAATGTAAAGTAGGAAAAGGAAAATATTACTTTGGGTCCATAAGAGCGCCTGCCATGAAGGATTTCAAAATAGCTGTTTTATGCACTGAGAGAAAGCAACATAAAACTTTAAAGCTCTTTTTCATCTAAGTAAAATATGCCTATTTCTCTGTCTGCTGCTGATTTATGAATGGTAATAGTGAGAACATTATAGTGGCAATGAAATGTCTGTGATGGCTTATTGACAGGAAACTCTCCACCGACAAAATCAAATTTTGAGACTTTACTGTGTGTCATTGGCCACAGGAAACAAAACTCAGGAAGGGTTGAGGTTTTCTTTTGCTCAGATAGGGCCTCAGAGCAGGTGCCTCTAGCTATCATTAAACAAACTGAGCATATGGTTATTTTACAAAGAAGTTTGAGAAAAAGAGGATTAGGACCTCAGGCTCAAAAGAACTGGTCTGGTTGGAAATTTTATATTCCCATGATATGAAGAAATAGTTGTTGTGAGTTGAGGGGTTTCACCAGTGGAAAGAAAAAGGCCACTGAGCTTTGCTCATTGCCCAGAAAAGACACTCTCCACTGTCCTTTTTGAGAGATTCTATAAACTACATTATACTTTTGAAGTTTTGCTGCTGCTTTCATTCTCCTGCAAGACAGCAAAGCAAGTGAATGCACAGTTCTCCTGTAATGATGAACTGACCCACTTCAAGGTCCCAGCACATTTTTTTGTCTGTACTTGTAAACATGTAACTCTCATTTTTGATGGTTGTTTATGTCAACCAGGATACAAAATATATACAGAAGTCATACAATTGTTATTTGCAGTTCCAGCTTTTTCTTCCCTACTACCACAGGAGAGCAGAAGCAAAAAATTCCAAACAAACCAAATCAGTGAATTGTACATGTCAGCTAAATAATAATTGCTGATTGAAGTAGATGGGGATTGAAAGCTCAAAAAGCAAATCTTTAACATTACTCCTTTTTGGCTGAGGAGTCGCTTTTTTAGCTCTATCATACCAGATGAATTTTTTAAAAAAAAAATCCAAGGGTTTTGAAAAGCCTGTGAATAAAGTCAGTTATTCCATAATTTTATGCCTGAATCCCCAATATTTAAAATCCAAAACAATGTCTTTTGCAAGAGAGGGATTGATGCTGCACATGTTGTATGGATGCGTTTTAATAGGAAACATCAGTAGATGACAGACAGGGAAAATTATGACTGAGAAGACCAGAAAAATGCTTAGATGAGTTTGCATAGCAATTGCATCCTGCTACAGCTAAATTATCACTTGTGCAAAAAATATCTCTACATTTAAATGAAGCGTGGAAATATAAATAGTTCTTTTCTGCTTTACGGTGTCCTGGGTATACTACTCTGATCAATGTAAAGTAGAACCAATGTTACTCCTTTTGAGACTTCTCACTTCTGTGGCAGTTTTAACTGTCCTGTTAAATCTCTTTTTCAGAATCTGCCTCTGTAACCTGACGACAGGAAACTGACCTTGAAAGACAGAGGAAAGTCAAAGTACAAATTGTAGTAGAAGGGAGAGAAAAAATAATAACCTGGAAGACCTAAGAACCAAGGAGAACTGGTGTAAATACTGTTTCACAGATACATATAATTTTTCCTGACTTCCTACAGACTAACATATGAAAAACACACTAGTGCTGATCCACGTGGCCTCACTTGTATGCACTTTAAGAAATAAGCTTCATTTTCCTCATCATTTGACCTTCTCTGACCTACAGTAACTTTCAATATTTCTGCACTCTCCTACATTACAATCCCCAACAATTGCAGTTAAAAAAATGTTTCATGTATACTGGTAATGATTTTGAACAGCCCAGAGTAACCTATCTTTCAAAACTGCCAGAGTTACTCAAAGGTTGAAGCACTTGAAGCGCCTAAAGTCCACTTTGCAGCTGTTCTACAATGTTCTACAGAGGTTAAATGTTTTTAAATGTGTAATTGTGTAATATTTATAGAGAAACAATTAGAAAACAGAGCTGCTTTTCTTTTTTTTTTTTTTCTTTTGTGAAGGGAGGTGTTGTGAGTTGTTTTGCAAGCCTAAATATCTCCAAAATGTCATGTGTGTCTCCTTATCAGAATATTTCCAGATACCTTATTTTAAGTATTTCATTAAATTACCATACATTTGCAGAGCATTAACCAGGAATCAGCATTTCTGCTTTCCTAAGTCAATAAAACAAACAGTGAAGTGTTATCACAAGCTGCTTGATGCCAGGATGCTTCATGCTTCACACTGAACCAAATCACATTAGCCAGGGAGTGTAGGAAAGGGCTCCATTCAAATTGTCTCCAGCATGAATGGGAACAAGCTGCTCAGTTTATAATCTTGAAGCAACCTGAACCAAACTGGCCCTGCAGCCACAGTCTCTCACAGCTGCAAGATATGGCTGAAGAGCAGGATCTCGCTTCTAGGACAGATCGGTGCTCCAGAGCCACATGTCCCAGGGTGCTCCAAGACTTTGTCCTTGTCCCTTTTGACCACAGCAGGGTGGCTATGGTGCCATTTGTGCACCAGACATTTAGAACTTTGCCTTTGGACTCAGAGGGACACTCATTTTCAGTCAGCGACAAGTCTTTAGTTTCCCCTGACAATCTAAGCCCATGAAAGAAATTACCTCTCTGAGATGGTGTCAGTAACTTGAGAGTGAGTACAAAAAATGTGTTTGGTCCCTCAATCCGAGACCCATGGGGACATTTTCAGTGACAGCAGCTGACTGACTTCATGGAATTTCTTCCTCTATTTATTTCTTCTCTTTGTTTAATTAGAAATTTCATAGCCATAACCTCTCTATAAAATTTAATGTTGTCTGGAGGTAATTGAGGTTTATGTAAATTTTTATGACATACTAATGGCTTGAATAGAACAGGAACAGAAGACTATTACATAAAGGAAACTGAAGACTGCTAATGAAAGATCTCTAGAGTCAGCACGGAGAGAGACAAGACTGCCTTTCACCAATGTAACTTTAAGATGAGCTAGTCAACTTTCAAACATAACATTTAAACCTTTGGCTATTAACAAAAATATAGTATACAGCTATAATTTCCCATACAATTCCTGAGCTGAACTGGTGGTAGAAGGAAAGACTTCAATATACTAATTTTCTTCAACATTCTAAACTTTTTCTATCACAATATGCTCAGACCATTTGGAATTTTAATGCCTGGAAATAATGCTTTTTAAAAGTGCCAAAGAATTTTTGAGAATTAATTCCTATTAGAGCAGGTGAGAACACAGTACCCTTGAGAAAGATAATATATAACAGTTCTTTGCCTTTGGGTTCCTCTCTTCATAAGAAACCCATCTGATCACCATCTTAACAGCTTATTACACAGTAACAAGTCACAGAAATTCTTATTTTTATGTTTTATATTGCTACTGAACTGCGCAAGGATCAAAAGCAATCAATTTAAAAGGAACTGCAGTCACTTCACTCCCACAATATTTTATCTTTTCTCCTTTCTCTTTCTCTTTTCTTCTCCCATTAAAACATTGTTATTGTTGGGCTTCAAAGTCATTTAGTTTCAGCTAAGTAAAATCATGTCTTTCATCACAGAAAACTATTCTCTTCAATGACCTGAAGAGTTTTATGATGATTTATCCATCAGAAGAGGGGGAGAGGAAGGAAAATAATATTCATCTGGATATATGAAGTGATGATTCAGTATTCTGGACACCCTTAAAACAGCTCTCAACAGAAAAATTAACTTTCTTTTGATTTCAACACACTTTGACTAAAGCCCTATATGAGCAAAAAACGTGTATTGTGTACTTCCTTATCTTCTATTCCAAGTCTTGCTGGATTCGAAAACCTTTCTGCCTCTCCTTATTATAACTTTCATAGGGATTTAAAGGTTTCCTCTTTTACTCTCCAAATATTTAGTTTACCTGTCCACACAGTTTCTTAGCATCTTCCAGTATGTGACTCCAAGAAGGAAGACTTCTAACAATGCAGCTGTTAGAGCACTTAGGAACTATAGGGGTAAGAGTATTTGAGGAGCAATAGCGGTTTTGCAAATTAGTGAAATTTTTCCTGCTACTGGAAAAATTCCCTTTGAAGCTGGAAGCCATGTGTATTCAGAAGATGGAAGGGGGAGAAAAATGCTTTGAGTGCCCCAGAAACCTCTGAATCAATAAGTGAATATTTGTGACCAGGGCCAGCGCTTGCTCTGAAATTGCAATGGAGCTCTATGCTTCAGATCAGAGCACTCCCAGGTGCTCCTAAAAACCCATCAAGGGATGATTTTCTGTCTCCATGGTTAAGCTATTTCCATTTTAATAACTGACAAGACATGGAAAACTTACATATGTAATTTGTTTGCAAAGGCATGCAGCCAGAGGATATGTCAACATTTTACTACAGAAAAACCATATTAGCAATATAAGTAAGCAAAATATTTAAAGTAGAGCAAAATAGCATCAGGTAAGAGCTTTATGATTTGTCTATGTGTATGCAGGACTTATTTATGTAAAAATATATTAATTTTTTATTATAAATTATCACTTGTATAGGAAAAGATGGAGTTTCAAGAGCGGGTTTATCTGTGGTGTTTTTGGATTATTTTGTATTTTTTCCGCAAGCCTAACAGAAACTTAGTTTACAAAATGTTTGTTTCAGTTTAATGATTCTCACAGTAAAGAAAGAATGTCTCACACCTGCCAATATGAAGAGAAATAAAATTAATAGTTCAATAACAACACTAGACTCCACTGAAAGAGTTTGAGTGCAAACGCTTATTTTCATTTTTATATTAGTCAGAGAGTAAGTTTTTTTACATTACCAAAAGAAGCATAAATATTTCCTAGTTTTCTGATTAAAAATATATTTCAGTAATGAAATGAGGCAAGTAAATCCTTAGGATGCCAGTACCTCAAGAATTTTTTTTATTTTTTTCAAACTACATTTGCTCAGGCTTTCCAATTTATTTTGAATTTGAAAAGCAAAGCTTAAACCAAAGGGGCAAGACACATTAGTAATGACATCTTACTATTTCAAATTATTAAGGCTATTAAGACTTTTTCCTTCAGGATGAAGTGTTCTCATGTGGCAGAGTTTTGCCATTAATTCAGGTGGAAGAACATGTACACCTGTTTGACTGCATGCCTTTGACAAGTGCTTCCTTGCTTCTGCTCCTGACAAATCCCACTGACCCACACACAGGGCTGTAGGCAATAAAGCCCTCAGCAGAGGTAGCTGGCTGACTTCTCAGGAATCAGCATCCTGTTGAGTGGATTCGGGGGGTTTTGCTTTGCTTGAATGTTGTGACATCGCCACTGACTGCTAACCTGAATCTCACAGGAAGAGTTATGCTGGGAAGTTATTTCAGAGATATATTCTGACATGTTGTTATTTCAGGGCTATATTCTAGGGTGTTGTTGTTATATTTCTGCAAAGTGTAGTTGGACTTGCTTAACATAAGTATCTGAGCTGTTTGGCTTTCTTTGCCATCTTTCTAAAATTTGCTTGGTACTACAGACAATTAATTAGGTTTATTTAAGGCCAGTTTGCTACAGACCTGAATTTTTCTTGCTGTAGTGACTTTAGAGTACCTATTCAGGCTTAAAGAAGGCTTTTGAAGAAAGAGGGCGTTTATTTAGCAGCAATTTTGGGCAGTGAGTGTGAGGATTTAAAGTGTTTTAAGTATTTTCTAGCTCTGGACATCTACTATATGATATAACTGAGGGATAGGGATTATGAGGTCTGCAGAATGTTCTATGAACATAATAGAATTTTTTCTTTGTTGTCATAGTTTGCGATAGAAAATTATTTCTTCTTTCTTGTGTGAATCATAAACGATCTCTATGAGCTGTTTCTAATTCTAAGCTTTCTGATTTTTGCTAGCTGAGGCCAAGTTTATTCAACAGGTATTCTGTGATACAAATTATGCTTTATGAAATAAAGTAGTACTTTTTAAAAAAATTTTTCTGGATCAAAGCTAGAGGCTTGCTGATTGTGACAGGATTAGCTAAATCTGCAGAAATAATAATGCAAAGTGATATAAATTACAGTACAGTATAAATCATGGTGTTTTTATCTGTCTGTGGTCTTCACTGTAGGAATTGTTTGCTGCAGGTTGGTCAAGAGTTTTTGGATATATTTCACAGGCTCTTTTTACAATAATTAAAATTCAATCTAATAATTTTTGCAATGCTAGAATAAAATCTTCAATTAAAAATGTAATACTTTGTTTGATTAAATAATTTAGACAATTTCTTGCTTTTTTTCCTTGCTGACTCCTACATTTTGAACAGGTGTTACATCATTAGTTGTAATCTAGAAAAATTATAAGACCAAGTTTGAGTTCTGCATTCTTGGCTGTTAGCACTGCAGTAAGCATTTAAAAATATTCACAATTATATCTCATGTAAGAATAACTGACCACAAAACATTTATTAAAGAGTCTACACCAGGGGTATGTGAGCAGATCATTGCATCAGATCCTCATGTATACACTCATTCTGGACATAATTAAAAATTCCAGTGTTGTTTCTGAAGTAAAACTTTCAATTTTGTTTCTGAAGTATTTTTAGTTTGGTTGACTCTAGTATCAATTGCTATTTTCTCCATGGTTATCTATTCAAAGCAGAACTATCTGCCTCCAAACTTGTCCTCTATGAACAGAAATCTAGAGGATTTCAGATAACCCACAACAGTATATGTCCTCTCATTGTGATGACCCGCTCAAAATTAGCAGAGAAAAACAGTCAATAATTTTTAATGAACATCTAAATGCCTAGATACAAAATGGCATAGTGGCATTTTAAGGTGCATTTCCCTGAAACTTCCAAGGTCATCTGCACGAGACTCAGGACACAATTACCAGTAACCTCTGAAAGAGTCCTGTATGCAGGAAAAGAGAAGTAAATGCAGTGTAAAAGCTGTCACAAGGGGTTGTCTGAAGTCTTTATGGAAGCTGACAGTGTAATAACATCACCTGCCTCTTGGTGACGATGGAGTGGATTGGCCCTTCTTTAGAATATTGCAGTGCATGCTAAAAAGATGTAAGCTTAACTAGAAAAACATGAGCTGCATAGTTTTTCAATAGGAGACAATCTGAAGGATGCATAGGGACAGATGACATCCTCTATACATAGCTTCTGTTAAAAAATAGAGCTTATTTCTGCTTCTACAATAAAAGAACAGAAAATTTCCCATTTAACCATGCTGAGACGTACAGTCTGCAGCAGAATTTCTAGGAACCCACCAAATGGGGGAAAAGATGAAAGGCTTAAAATGAACAGTTGACAACGCAGAAGTCAGTTTTGATTCAAGGAAGAGCAGAATGTCCATGAAGATTTTGGGAACAGGAGGAAGAGCAGACTGTACGATGACTTACAAAGAAGCAAGGGCTGAGGTTGCTGAGTTAGCTGGTGTATCTCAGCCTTTCTTCCAGAATTGAAATAAAGTGATGTATGTGATTGTGGGCTTGTTTGGAGTAGACAGAGGACTCATGGGATCTTTCCTTGACCTTAATGTTTGGATAAAGAAGTCATTTGGCCATCTTTTGCTGAGAATGTGATTTAGATGCTGACTGAGCAGAGATATACAAATACAGCTTAGCTGTTGATAATTTTTTTAATCTCTGTTGTTTGCAGTGTTCAGACAGCTTAAACAATACTCTGGAATCCAAGCTGAGAGCCTGATGAAGGCTATCATTCTCACAGTCTGGTGGGCCCTGGATAAAAGAACTGTGAATTTACAGGAAAAAAGTAAGAAAGTATCAACATAAATTACAGGTTATGTGTCAATGCATGCCATAAATTCCCTTCATTAGCACTTGTTCATGTACTCTGGCCAGGAGCTTAATAGAGTACAAAGAGAGAAAGGAATTAGAAATTGATAAAATTTTGGTAGATAATAGTTTGTTTCCAGTCAAAAGAAAAAAACTCTCTGCTCCATATATTTGGACGATGTGTTCGTTTCCAGCAATCAGTTGCCTTGTTGGTTTTGCAGAGGAACATCAGATTCCAATGTATGATTACAAGTTCCCTGGAGGGAGGATTTTCTCCCAAGGATTGTTTAATATTGTGTCTCAAGTAAAATATGCAATGAAAATACATTGACAACTCTTACACTTTGAAACTCAAGGGCAAATATTTTGGAACAAAAGTCTTAATTCTCATGTCAGGTGTTATCTGGAGATATTTTATATTATCACAAAATTTTACATGATGCATTTTGCTGCTTTAGTCAATAATTTTTAATGAACATCTGAGTGCCTAGATACAAAATGGCATAGTGGCATTTTAAAGACCTTTTCATACATTTGCATTTCTTACCTTCTGCTGCATAAGTAAAAATTACAGGAGTCCATAATAAACAATAAGATAGAACAGTGGTCAGGATATTGAATAACCTTACAAAGCTAAAAAAAAGAGAGAGGTTTTTTTTTTAATTTATGTTTTGCGGGTTTGAGGGGAAAACAGGACTTTTGTTTAGTTGAGGTTTGTGTGTCCTTGGTGACTACTCACTATTAGTTGGGGTTTTTCATACTTTTCAGACTACCATGAAAAATGAACTACTTTGGGCAGGGAGCAGAGTTAAATATGGTCAGTAAAACAGAGCTATATTGTACACTCAGTATCTAAGACAGCAAAAGAGTTCAAGCATCATGGGATTTTAATTTGCTCATTAAACCAAAGCATTGAAAGAAACTATTTTAGAATTCTTTTTCATGGTGTTTATGAAAAATAAAAACTAGTGAAGAAAGACTTATTTTTCTAAATAGGAGTTTTGACTGCTCTGCATGAAAAATGCAAGCAGTATTTTATTTCACTTGGGAATTATCAGTTCATGCACAATAAAAATGTGTGCAGCAGACGTGCAGTCATGGAAACTGCATGTGTCAGTCTGGGATGAAATTATGCACTTTATGTGGGGATGGGTGAGTTTTGCATTCCAATGAAGAACAAAACACTTTATTGATGGCACAGGGCGTACTGTTGCAAAGCATTCATGTCAGTTCCTTATTATAATTGCTTTTTTGGCACGAAGTATTTGCTTTTCATTTTGAAGTTTCCAGAAAACATTTAGTGTGTACATACTACAAATGAGTCTGGTAGCAGTTTTCCTGCATTTATTTTTTCCATAATATTGCAACAATTTCCTTAAGCTGATACTGCAAGGAGAATTGTGTTTGCTGGAGAACTAATAAGTTGAACTAATAAATTAAGACATTCAGCAAGGATTTGAAAGGGATGAAGTACAGCATAAATCTGAATCTGGCAAAAGTACAGTGCTTACCTGGACAATAAAAGTACACATGGATATCTTTCAGGCCCCACAAAGATATAAACATTGTGTTCTAAATCAATTGCCATTTTCTTCAAATAGCACCTGTGTTGTCAGTGAGAATCAAGAGGCAGAGACTGTGTTCCTCAACAGCAGTGTGTTCCTCACCTTCAGATTTTCTAGGTGAGAAGAGAAAGGGCAAGCCTCCCAACGCTGTCATAGGTTTGAGGTGACACTGACTCTGGGCAACCTGTCCAGGTGTCATCCATTCATGGGGTCATGCCTTGGGGTCTTCAGAAAAGTAATGAGAAAGAGGGTTGGAAAGTGAATATTGGAACACTTCTCCAGAGAACTGCCTTACACTCAGTTAGGTCTGTCTTTTTTAGAAGTAATCTGGCATGGAACAATTACCAAGTTATTATAATTAACAAGTACTTCCTTATTTCCTTCTTTCCATTTAATATGAAAGTATTAAGGAGAATTTCAAGTGTTTTGGATTGCACTTTTTTTTTTTCCTGTCTGTGTGAGACTGAAATTTATTGGCTCAAACAATTGGCTATTTCGAAAAGCAATGGATGCTTTGTTGAAGATGCCTTGTTAACAGCCCAGGTGCAGAGGGGTGCACACCCACCACCAGAGGCTACAAGCTGGAGTTTGAGCCAGACAGAGGAAATGCTCATAAGATGCATATCCTGCTAGGAAAGGTAATGCTTTTTGTAAGTCAATATCTCCTCTTACACAACCTTAAAAAAAAAGTTTTATGCTCAGATATAAAACTTCTCCACTCCCTCTCCAGCAAGTACCACGACATTCAGACAGAGGACTGAAGATATCCATCCCTTATGATGGAGCATAATTGGTTCAACTACACTGATGTGAGAGGCAGCTGTCGTGTCTTTGAACACGTCATCAACCATCAAAGACCCCTGAAATGCCCCCAGACTCATTTCTGGAAGGATTAGGCATAATCCTGTTGCATCAGACACTGTAAAACTCCCACAAGGCTCAGCAGAGGTACCTGGGCATTCCCAGCTGAATCTAAACATATGATATATGGCAATCAATTGAGCTATATATTCTATGGGCTTCTTCCACCCCTGACAGAACAAGACCAGGACCATCATTTTGACCAATGGATGTTGATATTGCAGCAAACGGGTCTCATTTCTGGATCCACAGGGAGTGATGTCATTCTACAGTTATCCTTTCTTTTCCATTTTTTCTTTTCTGTTCTTTCTTTTCCTTGTATATTTTCTTATTTTATGCTTTTATATGGCTTCATTTCTACAAATAATAACCAAAATGGCTACACACCTCTTTTCCATTGCAATGAAATTATTCTGAAATAAACCTGCCATATACATATTTATAACCTCCAATCATTTAGTGTCGTTTCCCTCTAATCTGTCCCAAGGGACCTATTACTAACAAGAGCCTCAGTTACCCTGCCATCAGGGGCAGATCATAATACCATCTCTTTTTTTTGGAAGTAGATTCTTTTCCTATATTTTTTTCTTTTGCCACGGAAAGCACTGTAACAGCATAAGCATTTCATCATACAACTTTAGTGTTAACTCTTTAGCATAGTCTAGAGCCTGTGCTTTCATAGAGGCAGTATATGCTTAGAACTAACCTCTAGATCAGTTGATCTCTCAGCAGAACAAATTAGTTGAAGAGGTTGTTGCACTTAATTAACTGCAGCAATTGAGCTAATTTTCATTGTGAAGGGGAAAAAAAAGTCTAAAACCTGACAATGGTCAGAGTGCATTAAATTCTGCTCCAAAAAGCTCTACATGGAGCAGCTTATTATCAAGTTATTGCTGACACTTTTTAGGTGCAATATTCCTATGGTTTGAACTTTTATGAGCAGGAGCACATTGCTTACACCTCAGCTACTCCTGAGTTCCCTGGAGAAGGAGCACTCTATCAGATTCACCAGTGAAGAAAAGGAGCAGAAGGGCTCATAGCCCTGTCTTCTTAAATTACCAGCAGGGCTTGAATGCTATACCTTGTGCTGGATGATGAGCATAAGTCCTGTATTCAGTGCCACAGAAGTTACTATTGTAACCTTTGCAATAAACAAAGAGTAGCTTCAATAATTGATACCTTTCATACCAAGGACTCATTAGGGGGTGTGTTAGAAGAATCTTCATGTGATGAATTAGCTCACAATGATTTGCTCTGAGTTAATTTTTACAGAATCACAAATATTTGATAGAAAACGCAATAGACGTTTCTCTTCAAGACTCTGTGGATAACATTACCTTTCTTGGTAACAGTTTCAACAGTTTCATTCTTGATGAAGATTTTCTTTGAAAACTTGAATACCTTATTTCCTCAAGTATGCCCTGTGTCTAGGTGTGCTGGTTTTGGCTGGGGTCAAGCTAACTTTGTTCACAGTGGCTAGTATGGGGCTGTGTTTTGTATTTCTGCTGAAAACAGTGTTGTTACTGCTGAGCAGCACTTGCACAGAGCCAAGGTCTCTTCTGCTTTTTGTGCTACCATACTGATACCCATGGAGGTGTATGGGAAATTCGAAAAGACACAGGTGGGACAGCTGTGGGACAATTGGCTAAAAGATATTTTACACCCTATGCTATCAAGATCAGTATATAAAGACAGGGGAAGAAGAGGCAAACATTTGGAGGGATGGCATTTTTCTTCCCAACTCACTGTTACATGTTTTTGTTTTTCATAGAATGTGCTTCATTGCAAGGGAATCATCAGGAACCAAGTCCAGCTCCTGGCCCTGCGTAGGACACCCCAAGAGCTACCACCATATGCCTAAGGGTTTTATCCAAACACTTCCTGAACTCTGTCAGGCCATGTGCTGTGACCACTTCCCTTGGGACCCTGTTCCAGTGCCCAGCCATTCTCTTGGTGAAGAACTTTTTCCTGTTATCTAACCTAATTCTCTCCTGGCTGAGCTTCATGGTGTTTCCTTGAGTCCTGTCACTGGTCACAAGAGTCAAGGGACCAGTACCTGACCCTTCACTTCCCCTTGTGAGGATATTGAAGAACACGACATCTCTCCTTAGGCTCCTCCAGGCCAAACAGAAGTGACCTCAAATGTCATACAGCTTCCCCTCCCGACCCTTCACTGTCATCATGACCCTCCTTTGGATGCTCTCTAATAGCTTAATGTCTTTTTTGTACTGTGACACCCTAAACTGCACACAATTTTCGAGATGAGGCTGCACCAGTGCAGAGCAGAGCAGGACAATCCCCTCCCTTGCCTGACGGGTGATGCTGTGCCTGATGCACCCCAGGACACAGTTGTCCTTCCTTGCCAGGGCACTGCTGGCTCATATTCAACCTGTCATTCCCTGGAATATACACACAACCAGGGTTGCCCTATCTCAGGTGCAGAATCCGGCACTCATCCTTGTTAAACTTCACAGGACTGGTGATTGCCCATCTCTCTAATTTTTCCAGGTCTCTCTTCAAGGCCTTTCTGACCTTGAGGCAGTCAGTGCCTCGCAATTTAGTGTCATCAGCAAACTTGCTCAGTATTCCTTTGAGTCCTATGTTCAAGTTGTTAATGAAGATGTCGAGGAGCTCTGGGCTGAGGATGGAGCCCTGTGGAACCTCACTGGTGGACAGANTCCAGGTCTCTCTTCAAGGCCTTTCTGACCTTGAGGCAGTCAGTGCCTCGCAATTTAGTGTCATCAGCAAAC
>VYXF01001202.1:0-17326 GCA_013397295.1 Polioptila caerulea
TTCTGATTTTCTCTTCCTCCTAGGAAGATATAATTTATGAGGGCAACCTAGTCTAAGCTGGGTTACTACTTGAATTCTTGCTATTGAGAAGCAGTCTTATCTATTAACAGAATAAAACTACTTAAATAATTTTAGAATATGGATGAATTTTCCTGTTGAAGAGATGAATTTAATACTACAAGAATAGACACAAATTTGCCTTAATTAATACACCAGGCAAAGAGAGAGAAAACTGCTTCTCCTGCAAAGGAATTGACTTGCATGGTTCTTGTGCTGGGCATGGAAACCTCAGCAAGGAGCTAAAATTATAAACAGAATGTTCTCAACACTGAACACAACCTTTCCTTCCCCCCCAAAGCACATCCACCCCAAAGAGTGAATCCCCAAACAGCCCCCATGTGTGCATCCATGGGTTTCACTGCTCCCAACACACAGAATCCCCTGACCATGGGGGTGTCTCTTGCACAGGAGCTCTGCCTGTGGTCCCAAGCTGCCACTCCTCTGACAGAAGGGGCTTGGTGGGGTCACAGGCTCCCTATCCAACAAGCAAGCCACACCACCAGTGCTATTTATGTTTTCTAAACCAAACAATAGAAACCCCAGTGATTTTACTCAATATGGGAAGCATGACATGGTCTGTGAAGGATCCATAAGAGTTTCTGGAGTGTGTCACCCCTGAGCAGGCAGAACCAGCAAACACACGGGCCCAGGAGGGTGCTCTGGAAGCCACTTCCCCCAGGCAGCACCAAATCCTGCCCTGGCCAGCACAGCCTGACAGCCAGGAATCCCTCTCCAGAAAGCACACACGTCACAGACACACCAAAGGAATTCAGAATCCTGGACCCAAAACACCCCTGGGCAGGACTGGCCCTGCTGCACTTTGTCAGAGGGTTGGCAGCACCCACCCCTCAGCCAGGACAGGAGCTGAGTATGTCTGCCAGGATGGAGCATTGTTCTCCTGCCACCTCAGGGCAGCTTCTGCAAGAAGGATTTGTGTGAAAGCTGAGCAAGTCACCCTCGATGCTCCTGGCACTTCAAACCTGTGAAATTGAACTGTGGAATTAAAACTGGCCAAGCTGGGATTAGGATTGGCAGTGAGTTTTGATCCCAGCAGGACTCTCCAACACATCCCTGCAGCTGCTGCTCAGAAAATAATTCTTCTGCCCTTTGCAGAACCTTGTTTGACTGCAGGAAAGGAAACACTGAGTTTGCTTTAGCCCTCGATGACTTAGCATGAGCACTGGGATTTCCCCCTCACCCCCCCTCCTTTTTCCTTCCTTAGGTGTTTTTCAGCTGCGGTGAGTGGATGAAAACATTCTGTGGCTGAAACCAGGCTTCAGGCTGAGGAAAGTGTCTGTGGCTTGCAAAAGCACAAAGGCATAAACCTAAGCCTTTCTATTAATAACTGAAGGAAAGAAATTTCTTTGCACATTATATCCTTGTAATAGCTTTTGTGATTCTATTTTTATAGTACCATGGATTGCCTCCCAATCTCTGCTGTCTAATAAACTTTCTAAACAACTCACATAGGCAAACAAGCATTTTCTAATGCACTCCTGACTGTAAATATACTGCTACAGAACACAAAACTAACTAAAATTGCAAGCAAGACCAGGTGTGGAAGGCAAACCAGCTTTGACACTTCCCCCAAAGTCTGCTGTTCCTCAGTCACAGTCAGTCTGCATCACCTACACGAGGGGAGAGCAGTAATTCACTTCCAGGTTAAATCCTGCTTCTCCAGGGTGTTCCAACCCAAACTGTCCCTTGCACAGACTGAAATTCTGGGGCCAGCCCAGGTGCCTAACAGAGGATTTCAGCACAAGCATCTGTCTGCCCATTTCCTAGGGTTTACACTCTGAACTACAATACTACACACACACAAAAGCAAAGCATGTTTCATCAGAATAAGGAATTCAAAGCGCACGTTTTCTCATCCACATAAAGTGAGAGGAAGTTCACAAAAAGGCAATGAACAAGCCCCAGGTGACATTTGCTCAGGCAGTTTGCAGCACCTGAAGGTCCCGAGGCACGAACCCGGCACAGACACACACAGAGGCACAGACACACACACAGTCATGCATGTCAGCCACAGCAGGGGAGCTGTGATCCTTTCCAGGGACAGGAGGGTTTCAGAGAAAGTCAAGTGGCAACCTGGAAGCAGAGAGAGAGCCCTGAAAGGTGTGGGGACATGGAGCAGCATTCCAGGCACAGGGATATACAGGCATCCTTCTGGGTCAAGAGCTGGGGCACTGAATGCTGCTCTGATGGTATGGCAAGGCTGAGAAGAATAAACACTGGAGCCCTCATCAGCTGTACCAAAATCCTGGAGCTTACAGGGGTGGTCAAAGCCAGCTGTGGGTCAGCCCTGGTAGCTCCACACATTCCTCTCAGGACAGGCTTGGCTTTGGGGGGCTCACCTACAGACCAGCTCCTGAAGGGGAAGGAAGGGTTTTTTATATTTGTTTAAAATACTGCTTAATGCAAGGGACAAAGGGGCAGTGAAAATAACAGGCCTGGGGAAGGATCCTGAGCAATGGTGTTTCAAAGACTGCAAAAATTCCTGAAGAACACTGAACTTGCCAGTTAGCATAATCTGGTGTACCTCAACTGCAGAGGCAGCACCACTTCCACCAGGCAGGAACTGGGCCCAGCTCGGTGTCTCTGCACTGCCTCCCTGCTCAGGAACAGCCACAGCAAGATTTGGGAGTGTAAGGCAGAGAAGAACCCCAATCTGTCCTGCACAGGTAGCACATAAATGAAATACTCCCCACGTGGGCTCTGTCCCTTGAGAATTGTTCTCCCCTCCCTCACTCAAGGCACAGATGTGATCTCCTAACTCAGCCCATCACCTACAGCCTGCACAGCACTGCGAGATGCAAACAGGCACTCTTGGGCCTGGCTCAGCCACCTGACAAACTCTGCTCTGCTCCTCCCACCCCCTTGGCCAAACATTAAGAAGTGTGGGGAAAAGGCTGAATTGCAAGGGGATTATATCAGATTGAAAACCTTTCAGGGAATCCTGGCTTCTTTATAAGGAGTATCATACCAATTCCCAGTCAAAGGCTCTCTCCCTAACAAACAGCAAAAGCTCACAGTGCTAAATGCAATATGTCCCAAAGCTCAATAAACTCGAAAAAAATCTCTTTCCTGGTTGTGTGGCTGTCCTTGATGCTGTTTCTCACCTGGTGGGTCAGGAACATCAGGCAAGAGAGCAGAGCAGGCACCAGCAAAGGTCCCGAGATGGTGACCAGGGCACTGCAGTCTCAAAGAGCTGCTCCTTTGCCCAACCTAACACCTCCCTGGCAGAGCCATAACTCCTCTGTGAGTTATGCACTGAGAAAGTAAATTCTAGGGGTTTAACTGTGCAGCCATTAAGAAAATACGACTTTGAGAGTGAGGATAAAAAACCTGGAGTCATTAAAAAATACAGAGTTGGAATAAATGACTGGTAATCTGAAAATGCTGCAGGATGCTTGTTTGGAAGAATGTGCACTCCCTTCCCTTTTTAGGGCTGCAGAGAAGGGCCTGCTCATGGTGGGTGAAGCTGATCCAGACAATCTGCTGCAGCAGGTAATCAGCTGGATAATTTAATATGACTTAAGGAAGAACAATTATACATCTAATGGCTACCAGAAAAGCAAAACACATCATGATTAAGGTTTTGCTGGAGGAAATGGGAGAGGCTAGAATACTGTAGGAATTACACTATAGAGAAGAATGATTAGCACATCAGCTCAGTACAGATGACTTCTTGCAAAGGGAGATACAAGAGAACAAAAAAAGTTTGCTGCTGCTATAACCTCTTCCCTGACAGAGAATAGTGTAGGTCTAGGCTCAGCTCTGGTCAGTGTACCTGCAGTGCTAGCTTCAGTTTTAAGATACCCTTTCATGTTAAAGAAGTGCAAAAAACCTCAAGTCACAACACTGAATCAGGGACCTATAAAACATATTTTCAACAATTAAACACAGCAAACTTGGATGAACAAGCAAATAGATGATACTCCTTGAAAGTTCATCACTATAGATTCAGGATGCCATCCATATCTTCCACCAAAAATAATCATTTTGCGTAAGATGCTGAATTTACTCAAAGCCTTTTTTGATTTNGATGCCATCCATATCTTCCACCAAAAATAATCATTTTGCGTAAGATGCTGAATTTACTCAAAGCCTTTTTTGTTGTTTTTTTTTTTAATTCCCTGTAGAAAAGAAATGGCATCCTGAATGTGGGAGAATCTAGAGCAGGTGCTACTTGACAGAAGGTAAGTGCACTCCTGAAGCATCATGGAACATCTGATATACAAAGTTTTTGATTTTGACTTCCAGGGTTTTGCTTATTCACTGATTTTAAGGGGGTCAGTTAAAGCCTAAAAGCAACGCATCTGCCAACCTGTCAGAGGTATGAAACATACTCTGCATCTAAAAGGAAGAATATGAAGTTTTAAGGAGGTACCTGCAGGAAAGACCAGTCAATGTCTTTAATTATATTAGAAAAACCAAACCAACAGAACTTGCCCAAAGCTCAGGCTGCAAGTTTTTGTGAGTAACTGCACTCTGCAGCAGCCACTGCATGTTGGGGTCAGAAAGGCCAGAGCCTCTTGCCACAGGCCCTGTGCCCTCAGGGGGCAACCAAAAAACCTGCAGGAGAGGTAGGAGGAAGGCCAGTGATGGAGGATGCAGATGGAGGGATCTGGGATCTCTGCACAGTTCAGTTTGAGGGAACTGAAAGCCACTGTGCCTCACTCCTTATACACGAAGGGAGATGATCACCCTTCCCACTGTTTATGAATATAGGGGAAGTTGAGCAGTCTGTGAATGTCAATCTTTCCTTTTCTGAGCAATTAAAACAAAAAAAAATCATGTGTTGCTATTTTAGCATCTCTTCTGTTTTTGCACACACAGAGAACACCCTGGAGCTTTGTGCTCGCCCAGTGCACCATTTCCCTGACTTCAGTTCCTTAAACACACCAAAACAAGAGGGCAAGAGCAGAAAGCAAAAATAACATTCATTCCACAAAAAGTAGAAAACTAACTCTGGGCATTAAAATAGTCCACAAAATTGGTATATTTTTAGTAGACAGTTGCACACGAACAGTTTAATTTTCTCAACTGTAAGATTTATGTAACAGTATTTTTACAAATTCTCCATGTTTACTGGTCCATTGTAGGATATTTAAAACCAGGGTCTGCAAAAGAAAAATATACTGTAGAAAACAGAACAGGACTTTTAGTGCCATACTTGTGTCCAAATAACAAGGCAGATATCATTTTTGAACACTCTACCACAGACACTCCTTCTCCTTTCATTTAAAAGCACCAGGGTTGTTAAACCTGTAAATGGCAGCTCCAGAGCCAGGCAATAAAAATGCACTTAGAGCTATTTTAGCCCCACATGTAAGTAATTCAACCCTTTAAGTTATTAGAAAAGACACCGATTGTGACAAAACTGAGAGGCTTTTTCCGCCATTCATACAACAAGCTGCAGAAGAGAGATGCTATTTCTCAAACCTGCTCCATCCCCACTTTGTGCTGACAACACTCTGCTGGCCAGGGGTGTCAATCTGTGATAAATCAGCCTGCACAGAGGCCCCTGCACGACCCCAGGGCACAGCTCTGCCCTGGGATGCACAGACTCCTGGGCAATCACAGAAGTGTTGATGAGAGAAGTGTCTGTGCCCAGGCACCAGGGCAGCCTCCAGCACTGCAGGGTGAGCTCACCCTGCTGGGATCCTGGCCCTGTGTGCCCACAGGCTGGGCCACACGCCACTACAGCATTCTGCACTTGTGGCCAATTTTCAAGGTCACATCCTGGGAAAAAAAGAGGCTCAGAGGTGACCTTATCACTCTCTACAACTCCCTGAAAGGTGGGTGCAGTCAGGTGAGAGCTGGTCTCTTCTTCCAGGCAACAATTCACAGCAGGAGAGGACACAGCCCCAAACTGTGCCAAGGGAAGTTCAGGTTAGATGCTAGGAAAAAAATTCTTCACTGAAAGAGTGACTGGGCACTGGAATGGTCTGCCCAGGGAGGGTGCAGAGTCACCATCCCTGGAGGTGTTTAGCAAAGCCTGGACTTAGCACTCAGTGCCATGGTTTAGTTGATGAGGAGGCGTTAGGTCATAGGCTGGAGCAGATGATCTCAAAAGGTCATTTCCAAGCTGGTTCCTTCTGTGATTCTGTGATCCTCAGTTATGAGATGCAGAGTCACTCCCAGCCCTGCCCCTGGAGCTGGGTCACACTCACACAGGGGCTCTCCCTGGCACAGTTTGCAGACTGAAACCCAGACTCCACATGCAGCACTGCAGCAACTGTGCTTTCCTACCAGTTAAAAATACACATCCAGTATCCTTGTTGGAACAGTCCTGATATGGAATTTGCCTGGTAACATCTGCTGGATGCTTGAATGCATTTAAAGAGTTAAATTACAGGAAGCAACTTAATACCTTGCAAACAGAACTTGGACTAAGACCCATCATAATACATAATTCCAGCTAGAAGGGCTAAGCTAGGAAAACCAAATGCTTTCTTAGGCAGTAATTTAATTTCTTTGGTACAAAGGGCTGAACAAGGGATGCATCATTGTCACCACGAAGGCATACCCTGTTCCTGTCAAAGCCCTTTCCAGCACTCAGAATTTCAGCACCAGTAGAATGAGACCTGGTTTTGCCTCTGGTCAGTGCACTGGAATAATCTCCTTCCAACAATAACCTGTGCTGGCCTCAAAATCATTCCTACACAGCAGAGCTTTTCCTCTCTCCTCTGGGCACATCTTGTAAAAATAAAAGTACTGTTTGTTTATCTGGCTTTGTTTGGAACATGGCCAAGTTAAGGATGGATTTCACTCTTTTCCAAACAATCAGCAAGTGAAGTCAATAGGATCCCTGTTTCCCACTTGGAGGGAGGCATTCCAGGGTAAGCTTTGCTCTGCTCCATAGCCAAAGGGCAGGAGACATCTCCTCAGGTAATTTCTCCTACAGAGTGAGGAATAAATGGCACATATTGCCCCTCAAGGGGAGCACAGATGGCCACCTGCAAGCAGAAGCACCCCCAGCTCACATTCAGCTCAACCAACACCTCCTGCTCCCCTTCCCACCTAAACCCCAGGCCCACATCAGCTCCTGACACCAGAGCACTGCCAGGGCTCCCACACCACTTCTTCCAGCACTGCACACAAGGATACCCAGCCCTGCTCAAAATGCCTTTGGCAGTTTCATGTCAATTGGCATAAGGATGCAATCAGAAACATTCACTGTCCCTAATTAAAATAAGATGCATCATAAAAAACAAGTGCAACTCTATTCTTCATTCATAGGACTGAAAAGGGTTCTGGCACTGAAAGGTCAGCCCACCAGGCTGCTCAGCAGCACTGTCTGAGCCAACACCCTTTAGTTTCTTGACCACTACAAAGGTTTGGTTTTGTTTTGGTGTTTGAGTTTTTGGTTTGGTTTTTTTGTTTTAGGCTTTTTTGTTTGTTTTGTCCTTTTGTTCAGGTACTGGAACAGTTTAGTCCAAAAGGGTGGTATCCATTTAACAGAGAATCTGGGTGGAGATCAGAATCATTTTATTTCCAGGTTTCTAGACCTCCTGCTCCACAGTAGACAGCACAAGCCTGCTCACCCCTGCAGTCTCAGACATCAGGGAAGTTCCTTGTTCCCCTCACACTTCTGAGAGGGCAAATTCAGCACTTAAACCACAGGCAGCTCTCCCTGGGCTGGTGGCAAGGGGACTGAGGGCCAGGCACCACATTTTGGACACAGGATGTCACTGGGGCTGCTCATCTCTACTGTTACTGTGGTATCATTACACCCCATGGCAATGAAAGCATCACAACTTCTAACCAGGCTGGGAACACAACCCTCCCATCCTAAAAGGTGTCCTGAAGGCTCTGCATTTAGAAATTCAAAAAGAGCAAAGACCAGCAGTGTTGGCTTCCATTCCTGATTTGTGCTTTGTGTTCTGCCTTTCCTCCTTTGGGCTTTCTGAATTTCAGAGCATTTCTTCTGACCCAGCAGAGCTGCCTGTGTGGTTTGGGCAGCAGGGAGCCCGGGACACATCACCAACCCCTGAAAGGTGGGTGCAGTCAGGGGAGAGTTGGTCTCTTCTCCCAGGCAACAATTCAGAGCTGGCTGCTCCCAGCCCCGGGATTGCCTGCAGGGAGGGCCAGGGCAGCCTCCTTTGCTGCCAGAGCCAGTGATAAGGAAACAGCCCCAGCTGGGCTGTGCTCAAGCCTTGGCCACAGCATCCAACACAGTTACTCCCACTCCTGAGCTGGGAGAGTACCCAGAAAACCCCTGCACCATAAACCAAGCAGGAGAACAAATGTACTTTAGAAGGAAGCTAAAGAACCCCTTACACATCCACAGATGCTTAAAAAAACCTGATGAAGTCCCCAAATAGTAACCAGTAAAAGTAGTTTTAGAAGTACTAGCTTTGTGGATACAGTACCTTCCCATTACAATCATGTTTACTCACTTCTGATGAAATCATTATTTCTTAAACTGAATCTCCACAGAGAGCTTTTACTGATGGCTAAAACGGGCAGATGTTTAGGAACTGGCTCCACAGAGTTTGAGGGCAAAAAAATCTGCAACAACAACAAAAGACAGGCTTGTACAACACTCTCACGTTATCTCTGCATCTGCCTGATATCAACTCATTATCATAATAAGAAAGTAAGAACCTTCCTTCAGATGCCAGAACTTATCCCAAGATAGGAGAAATAATATTTATTACAGTTTAGCCCTGTTCCTTTAGAGCAGCTGAGTCCTGGAAGCAATGCTGTGAACCAGCCCCCATGCTAAGAGATATACTGCACAGGCTGTTTTCATAAACTATCCTCAAAATCAAAGACCACATTTCTTCACTTTGGCAATCGGTAAACCTCATTAAGGAAGAGAAACATTGCAAATGAATGCACTTAATTTTGAAGAAAATGTGCAGTGTATGCAAACTAGTAGCACACTGAAAAAATGGCTGGGCATCCTTTTTCCTGTCCTCAGGTCTCAGGAGCTCTGTAAGAAAAGCAGCTACTGAGTCAAAGCAGAGGAAATGCCACCCAGGTGTTACAAATCAGCCCAGCTTCCTCTATCTAAACACTCCCTCCCAAAGTCATGCAATCACAGACTAGTCTGGCTTGGAAGGAACCTTTAAAGGTTCCAACCCCCAGAGTAAATCATTAATCTACAGAGGCCTGGACACAAAAGCTCTGCTCAGGATAAAGAACCCTCAAGGAGCAAGACTCCATGGCAGGAGCTGATTCGGTGTGGCCACAGAGGGTGGGAGGAAAGTACAGGGTACCCATCCCCAGGCTCAGGGATCCTGAATTATCTGAAGAGAACTCCCCTGGTATTCACAGACAGAGAATTTCCTCCCAACAGCAGCAGTGAGGGAAAAGCATTGCCCTGGTGCCTGACCAGGGCAGGGCTCAGCTCCAGAAGCTCACTGAGTTCATGCAGTGTCCCACATGGGGCTCGTGTCAATGCCAAAACCTAGAGGCACAACCTGTTTAAACTTGTTGTATTTTTAAAGACTTCCTCCCAAACAACAACAACAACAAAAGAGGGACTGGTAATAATACAACTGCAGGTTGTATATAAAGGAAATGGGGAATTGTTTAGACTAATCTTTAAAGGACCCTTAAATAATGTACCATTGCTTGTAACACACAGAGCCAAAGATAAGATTATTTTAGGCTGATTTTATACTGTGGTTTTTGTTTTTTGAAACCACTCCAGGAAAAGAACAAACTGCTGTTTAAAAATGTTAGTTTGACTTAAAAAAACAATAAACAACAAAAACCAGAGTAACTTGGCAATATAAAACTCAAAGGGGAGAGGGATGGGCCTAAAACCTGAAATCACACGGATTTCAGCATTTACAATTACCTACAGGGCAAGTAAGGATTCAAATGCATCCTTAAGCATGGACCACCACAGG
This sequence comes from Polioptila caerulea, assembly GCA_013397295.1. Lineage (NCBI taxonomy): Eukaryota > Metazoa > Chordata > Aves > Passeriformes > Certhiidae > Polioptila > Polioptila caerulea. The sequence goes on from VYXF01001202.1 coordinate 9,933, forward strand.
CTGAGGAATCTACATTTCTGTTGTGATGGCTTCCAGGCCCTTCAGGCACGTTGAAGGATGTCTGTTAATCAGCCCCTTGTTCTAATAAAAGGAGGATTATGGTATTTGCTTACTGAATTATGGCCTGCAAAACCTTAGATGGTTTATTTTTACGTACCTGATTTCAGCAGCACAATGATCTCTTAACATGCAAGTGCTCTCAGATGGGCTCTGGAACTCCATGGCATGGCCTGTCAGCCACAGAAAGATCTCAAATGATGGTGCAGGGTACACTGCTAATCCCTGCAGCTACCAGAGAGGCATGGCTGGTCTGCTAATTGGGAACAATCAAATTATACTTTCTAATATTACATGCAGTGGGAAAGCCCATTCCAGATGAACACACTGCAGCAGATGACTTTTCACTTCCTCTAAGTTCTGTTACCTCAAGCAGTGAGAAGGGAGAAACACTGCAAGGTGTAGTGTCAGAGAGCCACAGGATTGCTGGGACATGGCTCATGCCTTGGAACCCCAAAAGTGACAGACAGCCACACCATTGAAGAGGACTGCAAGGGACACTGCTGCTTTTGTCCCATTTGTTTTGCCTGGCAACTTCAGATTTCCCATCAGCTCCAGACAGCAGACAGGTTATTTAAAATATGAGGGAGCCTGTGAAGGGCATCAATATTTGCAGTAGCTCCATATTTCAGATTTTCCAGACATTTTTTTTCTATGCCCAGATCCAAAGAGAAAGTAGTTGTGATAGATTCTCTGTCTTGAAGCTCAGAGCAAAAGGTCTATGGAGAAAGAAAGAAAGAAAAAAATCTACAGAAGTGAAGTCACTGCTTGTTTTTCCCTTCCCTTTTCCAGGGGAAACTCTCCTTCACCCAGAACAAATGAGCTCAAGCTCCTGATGTGCAGCTGGCACACAGAACACTGAACAAGATTATCTAAGCCACAGAATGCAACACAAACCAGTTGTTTCCCCAAAAGCTTCAGAAGCATGGAGTCCTACATCTGATATATACCTTGAACTCCAAGGTCTGGCCCAGATTTGGATCTGGCTGCCAACAAACATCACCCAAAATCTTGGCCTAAGCCATGGATTTCCATGGAAACTTGATTGTTGTCAAACCAATGCACATGGATTCACACAGCACTGCAAACACTACACAGTCCTGATGCTTCTTTGGATTTCTAAAGCCTGTAGCTCCAGGAATGCCATGCAGAGATGGGCACAGCAGGCTGGCTCACACCCCATGCTACTTCCACAGAGGCTCCTCTCCACTGGAACTCCCCAGGACTAAAACACAAAAACCCCTGGGTCACCTCCCCAGTTCATTTCAGTCCCCATCATCTCTCAGACTCTGAAGGGGGTGCAGTTGGTCATTCTGCTCCCCTGGTCACCTTCCCCCCCGTGCCCTGCCCCCAGAAGAACCCTTCAGTGAGCAGCAGCACGGTGTGGTGCCAGCCAGGATCAGGAGACCCTGGCTCTGGTGCCAGTCCGGGTGCTGGGAGATGGCAGCACAAATCCAAACCACGCTCTGACCCCCCTCCTGCTCCCCATCCCTGCAGCCTGGCACTCCAGGGGCAGGGGACAGGTCTCCCAGGTGAAAGTGGAATTCCTCATGTCACAGTACTCTGGCACGGATGCATCTTCTAGACAGAACAACAATGCAGCTTTTAAAAAGCTGGAAAGATTTCATAGAGTCAACATCTGGCAGCAGTTGCCAAAATAAACACAGCATAGAAATATTTGTAAAATAGCTGAGAAGCACTGTGGATAATGTGGCATTATACTAGAAACAGAGCAGCATATTAATCAAGGAACAATAAAGCTTTTAATTATATTTTAAAGAGTCTCACTTAAAACCAATGCAAAACATAACTCATGTGGAATGACTGGCCTATTTCCCATTGGCTCCCTATGCCAGTTCTCCAGCTGTAAAATTAAGAAAACAAGTCTTGGGGGCATAATGAGGAAAAAAAAGATGAAAGACTAAGGAGCTCCCATAGAGTTGTAATTGATACCATGTAAGTAGGTGGGCTAGAGATCACTATCCAAGCACTACAAAACTGTGTTTGTTTGGAAGGAAATACCACAAATATTAGAAGAGGACTTGTGGCCATCCAGTGCACAAGTGCAGATTCACGGGGGAAGCCAAACACCCTCCAGCTCACTCCCACCACCAGTGACACACAGAGTGCCAGAGCTCTCCTCTGACACACCAAACCCTCTGTGGAACACTGACACTGCCTGCTCACAGCCACGAGGCCCTGTCACCCACTCACACATCCTGGGAGAGCTGGGCTGCCAAAGTGCTCCCTCTGCTTGAGCCCTGAGCAGTCTCAGAGAGATGAGGCTGTGACACACTCCTAAGCTGCACCAGACAGGGTATTTCACACCAAGGATCTGCAGCACACATGAATCAAAAGACCTTTTAGACGTAAGGGAGAGAAGATTGACAGTGTTTGCTGGTTTGAGGTGCTGAGAAAAGAGGCTGGCATCATTTACTGTCAGCTGCACAAGGTCTGGATGGCCCTCTGCAGCATTCACCTCAGCTTCCACCAGAAGTGTCAGATTGATGGGGAGCCCTGCATGAGCATCTCCATGGAAATCCACTGTGATGAAAGGATGTGCCACAGGAGATGGAGAACAGGATAGCTGGGGTTCACTGACACTGAGGGACACTCAGCTGATGAAATGGCAGCACTGGCCACAAGCACTTTCTGAGTTTTTTGCCTTAAAACCTACCCCACTCAAACCCATTCTGTTCAGAATGACCTTTCATCTTAAAATTCAGGGTAACTATAGTTAGAAAACATCAGTGCAGTAAAAGCTGAAACAATTCATTTAGATATTACCAAAAATGAGTGCTGTGTGTGACCCCTTCCCCAGGCCCCACATTCCCAGTGGTTTTCCCTATTCCTGTTAAAGGGACCTAAGTGTTCTCTCCTCTACAAAGCTCTAAGTTTTGTATTTCCTCCTCCTTGCACACTTCCAAAGAAGCAGGGTTGCACTTTGGAGCATAGGTTTAACACACAGGGCTCACAGGAGACATTCATGGCTCTGCACAAACACAGTCTGGTGTCACTTGAGGACCTCTGGCAGCACCAAAGAAAAGACATCATCCCAGCTGAACACCCAAAATAAGCGGGATATTGAAGAGAATGGAAAAAAGGATGATCAAGTAGATTTCAGTGACCAAGGAGTATAAGGGCAGAATGTGAGGTACCAAAAGTCAACCTGAGACTCAGCTACAGATATGAAAGCCCATGACACAGATGTTCTGCAGCTCTATTTGTTAAAAGAGAACAGTAAAGCAGAAGAGCTGCCTCACTGTTCACAATGTGGCTACACAGTCCCTCAGCCTCAGGATTATTTGTGATTATGCCAGTGAATATGCACAGCTGGAAACAGAGACTGGAATGTCATAGTAGGAAATATTTATGGAAATGGCCCCATGTCCCATGGGAGACCTGGGAGAAGCACTGGCAGACAGAGATTCACCATAAACAGTCATCCATGGGAATGCCTCTGATGGAAAACCACAGCAGCCCACAACTCCAGGTCTAACTGGGACTACATCAAAGTCTGTAACAAACTCTGGCTGTGGGCAGAAAGGATCTGTAAGGGGATAAGGGTAGAAACCCACAGGACTCATTTGTGCTCTGGCCTCCCAAACTTCTGAGAGCAAGAGACAGATTGTATTGCTACAGGCTTCTTGGTACAAACCATGCCAACAAGGGCCTAAAGTTATTTTCTGCAAACAGGGGAAAGGTGAATCAAATTTCCAGCACTGGACAATGAACTTTTCAGCTCAAAGTAGGCAGCAGAGATTCTCTTTAACTAGGCCTTAACTGCATGAATCCCTCAAAGAGAAGGCTAAACAATAATTTATATTTAAAAAGACACAGACACCATCCCACGAGCAAGAGGGTATTTAAATTACAGGTTAGCAGCACTGTAAACAAGCCAGGGCAGGCACAGGAGCTCTCCTAAGGATGGAGTCCAAGCTTTGAGCAGTGCTCCAGATGTGCCCTGACAGGCAGCATGAGCACCCTCCACTAAACCAGGCAGAGATCACCCTGCTTTGGGGCACATTTATTTTTAACTCTTCAACTTAACTCAGCAGCCACTGTTGCAAAAACACTTGGGATGATCCAGGCTGACTCCAGGATCAGAGCTGCTCTGTAAATCACCCATGCTGGACTTTAACCAGAATGAAGTAAGGAAATAGTTGTTGCCCAGGTAAAAGGCAGGAGAAGAACACTCTAATGCTGGGACAGCAGATAAGCTCGATGGAGAGAACCTGAATTAATTTTACTGTATTGCACAGCAGACTACACAAGGGATGCTATTATACAAAAAGAATTACTCCTTATCTAATTTCTGCACACCCAGAGGATTGTGTCCAGTGCCTGCAGACAATACATCTAGGTAGAATATTAGCACACTATCCAAGAAGCAGGCTGAAAGGGAGTACATTTTCACTAGGGCAATAATTCTACAGGAGAGTATATTTTTATGGAAAAATCCATTTTTCACTTTCACAGTGATGTTTAAGTATTGCAATACATTTTATGATAGTTTCCTCAACATTAAAAATACTACTTCAAATAATAGCGCAATAAATATGACACTTATGAATATGATGGCAAATGAAGCAGGGATGAGTTCTGGGTTCAGTTCTTTAGGGTGGGTTGATATACTGCAGCTCATTCTATGGGGCTGACACACCCAGCAACGCTGCTTTTCTTTGGCTGGTTTTTTTTTCTTTCCTAGGGTTAATATTACCAATTTCTTTTTGATTGGTGTTGGGTATTTTAGAGAGGAGAAAAGAACAGCAATGAGGGGCAGGATGATTCCAGTTGTTGCATCTGGCACTCCAGAGACAGTTCAGAAATTACTTTTAATTAAGCAAGTGTTGATTTTTAAAGTCAAGAGTAATCTGAGCCCGTAACATGCAGCTGGGAAAGCAAACAGGCATTAGTTCAGCTGATGAACACACGATGAAGACAAGGAAAAGGAGGATATCAACTGGGATGCAGGCACTCAGAATGGCTGGGGGTGTGCAGGCACACGTGTGTGAGCACCAGCCAGCCCTGACCCAGCCAGGCTGGAGCTCAGTGAGAAGCTCCCCTCAGAAGGGCACCTGATTAGAAAGGCAGGTGACTGGCAAGGATAATCTGACTTCTGGTGTGACCCCACCACATCCCACACCATCCTGGGCAGCAGACTGAGCGCAGGATTTACCTCAGAGTTATCAGTCAACCAAAACAGCCCTCCTCTCCCTGTGCCTCCCCTCTCTCACTTCAAATCAGAGTAAGAGGCAGGAGAGCCAGCCCTTGGCACACAACAGCTCTGCAGAACAGGGACCTACACGGGCAGGCAGTGGGGAAAATCCCTCATGAGCCTCAGTGCAACAGAAGGGAACCCTGTGGACACCTGGCATGGTGCAAGAGAAAGCTCAGAAGGAACCAAGCTTGTTCTTCTCTGCTCTAGAGCCAACAAATCAGCTGAAATTAGGCACACACATAGCCCTGCCTGTAAAAGAGAGATGGAAGTGTTTGCAGTAACTTTTCTGTGGCTAGAACCTCAGGAAGGCCAATAGCCAGCACTGCCCTTGCTCTCCCCACGAGCCTCTCACAGGCACTGTACAATGGTAAGAGCAGCACCAAGTGCTCACTCCACTCTACTGAGATCTCATTTCTCCTCTCAGCCAAAATCACTATCAAACCAAGAGAATGCCCCTGAGGGCTGCTCCTGTTAGCAAGCCAGGGCCCAGAGGAGTTCAGGGATTCTGCCCTGATGTCCATGTTCCACATCTGGCCTTGGCAAGTCTGGCTGCAGCTGGAGCCAGCAGGGCTGAGCCAGAGGAGCTGGGAGAGGGATTTCCTTTGTGGATTCCAGGCTGCAGAAACTGGAATCTCTCAAGCTGAAAGGAAGGACAGTATCTGGAGGATGTTGGAAAGATATTCCTGATAGGCACTGAAAGCCTGTAGAGAATTAGGCTGAAATGGAGCTGTGGTGCTCAAACGGGTGAGATCAGGCTGCAGCACTTCCAGGAAAGAATGCTTAAGGAAGCCAAGCCACGGAGCACTGCTGCAGCAGTGGGGTAAGAACGAGCCAAGACACAGACATGAAAAGGGTCCTGTGGTTTGTCCTTCTTTACAGCCTGGCCATCCTGACTCTGACTCCAGCAAGCTCCTCCTGCAGGGTCCAGCTGCAGACTCTGCTGGTTATTTCCTGCTGGACCATGACTGCAGATATCAGTTTGCAGACTCTGAACACAGAGCTGTGACTGCAGGCCCCAGCAGCAGCTCCAACCCCATCAGACCCAGACTGACCTCCCAGCAGATCTTTTACAGCAGCAGCTCCAACCCCATCAGACCCAGACTGACCTCCCAGCAGATCTTTTATAGCAGCAACTCTCTTCCTTGTTTCCTTCTTCTTTGTGTCTTTCTGGATTGTTCCTTCTTCCTCAGGGCTCCTCCATCTCCTCAAGATCCTCTTCCACCGGGGCCCTCTGCCCAGCCAGCCCATCCCTTTTATCACATTTCTCTTTATCACTCACAGCTGTGACCCAGTAAGGGCAAGGCTGTTCCTCTCTGTAATTAGTACGGCTGGGACTGCCCAGGGCCCAGATTTATTCCTTCTGTATTATTGTATAAACCTGCATTCCCTTCTTCTGCACCCACAGAGCAGGAGCCTGGGCACAGCTGCAGAAAAGGCAACACAAGCCAGCAGCAGAGCCCAGGAAAGCAGGAGCTTAGAGAGGGACACCAGAGGGGGCTGGGTGAATGAGGAGCAGCCACAGTTGGTTCTGTGGACCTCCAGAGCTGCATGAGCAGCAAAGGGACTCTGGTGAGCCATTGAATGCATTCTTTTCTGCCACTAAAAAATGCCAGTATCTGAATCCAGAGGCATCAACAGCTTCTGAGATAGTGCCAGAAAATGAGTGTTTAACTTTTTACCCATAAGCAATACCAAGGGAATGTTAATAAAGAACAGAAAGCGAAATATGGGTTCACAACTCCCAGCAACAAGAAAAGCCTTGCCCTTTGAAATGTTCAGCTGCTCCCCAGGCCTCGGCACTCTGCAACAAATGCTGCCCTGGCTCCTTCCCTTGGCTCAGCCAGCAGGGCCTTCCTCCCAGGGAAACCTGTCCAGCACCCAGGCATTCCTCTCACGACCCAAAGGAATTCACATTTGAGACTGCTGAGATATTCAGACATACTCATCTGACAAAAGTGCTCAGGAATTTCAGATAAAAATAAGAGATTTTGAATACTGCATGGGTTCTTGGTATCTATTGGGAAAATTGATCATTTTACTAAGTTTTCTGTGAGAAAAACCTAAAAATAAGTAATAATAATAATAATAATAATAATAATAATAATAATAATAATAA
>VYXF01001202.1:22349-42773 GCA_013397295.1 Polioptila caerulea
GACGAATGGGGATACAATGCAGCATCAACCCAGGACAGAAACTCTACAGGACCAGGAGCCCACGGGGAACAACACAGCAGTGGCTGTGAGCTGGAGAGAGACAGGAGGGAGTTCTTCCACATGCAGCCACTGAAACAGTGGAGGCAATGACTGGACTGCAAGTGATGCCTTAAGATTTCAGCCTTTATATTTTTCAAATCCTGTACTGCATTAGGCCATAACTCTAAACTCCATAAAATGTTACTTAAAAGTCTTCACACTTTGGTCAGACAAACAATTCCTCTGGGCCGGAAATCCAAGGACATCCTACAGCCCCAGGTCCCAAAAAGTGCAAACAAAAGTGAATTGGGGGGGAGCAAACTGGGGGTAAATTACTTCATTAGCTGAAGCTGTAATTGGAGAATTAACCCCTGATATGTAAACGGACCAAACTTAAAATTGTCTGAAAAACTCGTGACCATTTTCCACCTTGGGTGTAGCCTCTGGGAGGCTCTGACTGCCCAAGGTGTATCTATTGAAGGGCTTTGATAAATACCCACTTTAACTCTGTCTAGCCTCTGTTCTAGGGAGCCCCCCAAGGCATCACATTTGGTGAGGGTGCTGAGAGGTTGTGTGGATTTCTTACAGGGCAGTGCCATGCTCCACCCTGTCTGAGGGGAAGAACATACAAACGTGGCAGTGCCAATCACAGAACTGCTCTGCAGCTGCAAGAAAAGCCCCCAAATGTGAGGCTTTGAATATCCTCACAGCTCGGTGCCTCTGCTGATGCTCAGGGCTTTTCTTCTGCTTTGGAAAAGCAAAACCCAGGCAGCCCCTGGCTGGTTCTATGATCCAGTGCATCCCTTGGAGGACAGAATTAAATCTGCAAGGATGGTGCTTGGAGAGACCCTGGCAGGCAGGGATAAGGCAAAGAACTTCCAAGAAAAATCCCCTAAGGTGCATGGAATGAGCACAAGCGCAGCAGTAAGTGACCAGAGTGCCTGGAACACAGGGATGTTTCTCACACCACGGACTCAATAAAAGGAACCATGTTCCCATGGCTTTCATAAAATAATGTACAGCTCCATGAAGAGAGAAGAACTTACTTCCAGTGAACATGAGTCGTTGGTCATTTTCAAAAGTAGCATTTTTTAAAATGCATGAATATAACATGAATATTTCCGTTCCCAGGACTTTTCTGCAAGTATTTTTTATGATGAGTGATAAAATGTTCTGCTTAGTTGCAATTGCACTAAACTATTGCAATGGGATTCTCTGCTTGAACTTGCAATGGAGCTGTATCCCAGATTTGGGGCTGCATCCCAGTTTTGAGAGGATACTTCATTATCAATAGCTGAGTTTCAAATGCAGCCATGACCTCTGTAAATTAGATAAATCAGGATATTAAAAACACTGTCACAGTTGTTTACCCTGAAGCAATGGAATTTCTGTGCTTTGGCACAGGCCAGGTTCACTGCTGCAGATCACCATGGGCAGCATTTCTGCAGCAGCCTTGGGGTTACCACCCTGGCCAGGAGGGAGCAGGGCAGCAGAATCCAACCTTTTGCTTGTTGGCTCGAACTGTTGCCTCATTAAGTCAAAGGCAAAATCCCCAGTGATAATTACTGAGTCAGAATCAAGCCAAACTCCCCCATTTTGGTTTTTTTCTGGCCTTTATATTCTTTCTTGTGAATTTTAGAATGTAATTCCTTTAAATCAAGAAGAATTTTCTGGCTAAAAATATCGAGCTTACTATACATTTTTATTAGTATAAAAGCTATATATTATTTGCAGGAGGCAAAATATTCCAGCTTGAATCAATATTTTCCCTTTTGTGTTCAAAACCTACAAAAATACCCCCTGAAATTATTCCAATTGCATATGTACAACAAATGTTTCCATTTTTCAAAATGAAACCTTTTCGATAGAGAAACAAATTTGTGGGTTTTTTAATAGGAAGAAAACTGCTTTCCCCCCATCAGCTCTACTGTTTTTCTATTGTGTAAGAGATTTATCCTGATGGAGTTTAGCCCAGGGCGCTGTGCTTGCCCCTCCACGTTCAGGTTACTGCAAATGTTCTTTGTGCTGGCTGTCGTTGGAGCAGTGTCCTGTGTGTGCTGCAGCTCCATACATATTTAAACAGGCTGTTGCTTTACAAGCACATGTTCAAAAGATTTTATCTAATCAAATTTTAAATAGGAAATTACTTGTCTGACTTCACATCAGAAAGCTATTCCTTTCCCTGCTGCTCCAGATTGGGTTATTAGGACTTCACTACTAAATGGTCAGCAGCGTGTCTGAGTCACCAGTCTAAATTCTGGCCTATAAATATCAGATGATGATTTATTACTAGGCAGTTGCAATGCTGCAGTAGCAAATTCTCTTTAATCTCTTTAATTTAGAGAGGAATGGCAGATAGTTTGGAAAGCTGGGAATTTCGAAGGCTCTCCATGCGAGTAACAGCTTTATCAGCTGATTTCTGTGTCTCCCTCCACCTTCTGGTAATTCCAAGAGGTTTTCATGCCCACACTGGCCTAGTCCTGCTCGTCTCTGTGAATTAACTGCTACCTGTGGGCAGCAATGTCATGGTAAATGGGCTAAAGCTGTGATGGTGAGAACATGCAATGACTTTTACAAGTAAATTGAATAAACTTTGAAAGAGCAGTTGTTCCCTGGTGTGCTACCTTTCCCACCACTGTGAACATTCCTACCTCACCTGGACCTCAGGTGAGAGTGCATGACTGCACAGTGTCAGGATGGCACTGCCTGCACCTTCAAAAGTTGGAGTTTGCTCCCCACAATATCCAGTTACTGCTTTCACCTCTCCCAAAATGCTAATTCCCTTTCTCCCAAAGGGCATTGGCCAATGAGTCTCACCCTTTTTGGGCAGTGGAGCTGCCCAGGCAGGTTGCTGGTGCAAGGGAGGTTTGCTGGTGCAAATCACACCTGGACCAAGAATGTGCATCCTTTCAGAAAGCATTAAAGCAGGAAATGGACTTAAATCTCACTGAAATGGAGACCAATCTGCACACTTGACAGAACTGTTTAGAAGATGAACAAACTAATGCTCCCAAGATACCTCGAGAGATTAAAAAAAAACCAAACCAAAACCGTTTTCTTAATTTCAAAATACCTTTTTGTCATATTCAAAGTTTGGTTGGTTCTTTAGAGTTTTTTATTCAGGAAATAATTCAAATTTGGCTTGACAAACTATAAGGCATTCAGAGCAGAACAAGCACAATAGGGAGATTAAAGAAGACAGCCTGAAGAACGTTAGACAATCTGTCTAAATCCTGAAAGACAGGAAGACAAGGAAAGAAAACATTTCCTGATTATGATATGTAGGAGCCTGAACTAGGAATAGAATGTAATTTGGAAAAATAAAACCTCAGATAGAAGTAAACATGAGGGGCAATTACTGGAGGCACATAGAGGAAACCAGAGTAGCAGCAGTGTTAGAAGTGCAGTGTTAGAAGATCCTGTATCCAGCTGACCTTCCCATCAAGCTGAACCATGACAATGACCCTCAGTCATCCACAATTCAGGGACTTCACCCCCTTTGTGGAGATCCAGGCTCCACACTTCAGCACCTCATATAAACCCAAAAAGGTTTCCAACTTCCCTCTTTTGCAAGTTAAATCTGGCTCCTGAGTTTGGGGCTACTGGCTGATGTTACAGCCCAACACACCCCTAAAGGCCTCTGGAAGGTGTCAGCTGTCCTGCCCAAACTGCAGATTTCAGGGGAATATTACCTGGCTGTTTTCAGGATCAAAGGACAGGAATAAATACTCTTAAAAACCAGCAGATAGGATAAACCAGATGCAAAATCACCTGCTGAGGAATAATGTGCTTAATCTTTGAACACTTTTCAGAGAAGGTATTTAAGTACATGCAAAATCATCAGCTGGTTTAAGTTATTTTAAAGTACCTTGATCTCAAGGCAGCCAGATCCAGCCCTATAAATTCTTGATCCTGTTGATATGTCACATACTTTAGCCTGAAGTTCTGTTCTTTTTGTAGTAAATCGAGTCTAGAGAACAGAGCAGTTGTGCTGTGCTCTCTGTTACTGTAAAACTAAACTGTGATTTCTTTCAGGGTATTGTTTTGATCCTAAATTTCTCAGCTGAGACATTCTGATGGCATATCTGCTGGCTTCAGGCACAACAGAACTCTTCTAAGGAGTGTTATTTTACCTTAAAATGGACAATCAAGGAATAGAAACCTCCAAATGTACACCTGGTGTACTCAAGGCAGCTTCTCCCCAAAAGCAAAGACAAAACACCCTCAAGAAACTTTGGTTCAAGAGAGGAAAGGAAAGGAAAACAAACCAGAGCAGTTCTTTTCCTCCTCTAAAAGAACAGCGACTGCCTAGGCTTTCCTTATGAATCATGAAACAAGGGAAGGCGTCAGCAGGGAGAAACAGAAAGTGTTATCTTCATTTGTCAGTGGCTTTCAGCTCTATTTCCACTGCCAAGCAGCTGCACTACCTGCCTTTCACTTGTTCTGTGCAATGAGAGCTGACAGAGGGCTTCTTAAAGCATCTAAGGTTGCAGTAATTCATAACCTTACCTTAATTAACCTGGCAGAATTTACCTTTGGAAGGCCCAGGGTTTGATTTTAGTTTCTTCCTTCCTTGGAGAAATGCGAGGAGGGAAGGTGGCAGAGGTGCCATGGGTGCAGCACAAGGAGCAGGAACCAACATCTCTGGCTCTGGCCAGGTTAAATATTCTTCCCTAGCGTGGCACAAAAACCAACTGGCAGGTGAACATTCTCCTTGGGCTTGCAGGATTGTTTTGATAATTTATAATCTAATGGCATTCCGATTTTAAAGGGAGCTTCCATGAAATGATATGAGTTATCTGCTTTGGAGCAATTTGAAGGACCTTTCATTGTTAACTCCTCTTAACTAATTTTGGCTTCATGGCATTTTGGGGGCAGACTGCCTTAGCCTTCACATTTATCCCATCACTGTGTGGCATGACCAAGATACTCGAGCTCTTAGGTGGATTTCTTGCCAGAAGGATCTAAACCATACATCTCCTCAGAGCTCCACGTGCAGGGTTGGGTTTATTCTCCCTTGAGCTTGGCCTGTGAACTCTGTGTGCCAGAACTCTGTTCTGCTCCTTGCAAATGACATCCTCAGGAAAAAGCACCAGGGCTGTGGGGTCAAGGTATCCACCTGCACAGTGCCCTCACAGCCTGAATTAAGATATTCTGCTTCATGTGTTCAGCAATGCTTCTTAGGAACCTGTCTTTCTCTTATTTTAGCCATCAAACACCAAGTTGCTTTTTTTTTTTGCTCATGCTATTTGTGGTTTGACTGTGGTCCCGTTTGGGAGCATTCAGCTTTGTGACACCTCTGTTTAAAAGAAGTCCTTTTTATTAATACCTGTGAGAAATACTGCTGAGTGGGAACTCACTGGAAAATGAGATCCACGAGTTTTCAGTTTAGGGTGGTTTTCAAAACCCATCTCAGAAATAGCTGTATACATGGAGTTACTCCTGTGAACAGTAACCAGATAAAACTCTGCTGACAAGGGCAGTGAAAATTATTCTTCTGTAGTATGTTCAAGGGACAGAGATTACTGGTAATATTTTTAATAGGATCTTGGTCAAAGCTCATTACCTTTCAGTGATCTCCAGTGCAGTCCCTGATGGCTGCTTACACAGAACTACTGCAAACACTTAAGCCCCAAATGTCTTTATCTTGATCTCGCCAATGTTTAATTTCCTCCTACAGAGCATGCATTGGAAGGCTTAGGGTACCCTAAGCAACTAAAATGCTTCACCTTTTAATTTTGTCTAAATGGTGCTAAGATGATCAGAAATGTGCTGTAATTTACATTTCTCTGGTGAAATGTTAAAATTGCATTTCCCCAATCACCATTTTACCTCTTTGAGGGCACCAGAGGTAGCACCAAAGCTGTTCACAGAGTCACAGAGCTGGCACACGGTCTGTTATTCCTCTAGCTACTCTCCAATGAGCATTAGGAGAAATTCCTGCAGGGAATGTGTTTATCTGGTCGTGCAGAAAGTCATTTCTACAACTTGGCAAGAACTCCTGTCTTGAATGGATCTAAGCAGGAGCTCTGCTGGTGCTGGGAACTCTCACCTCAGGCCTAGCAGTGAGAATCTGAAGGAACTGAAATCCCATTCCTTTACACCTCAAACTGTCAGGTAAATGCTGAGGCTGAGGAAGGTTGAGGAATGATTCTAAGATTCTTCTTCTGTTCATTCCAGTTAAAATGATATTGTGTAATGCAGAACACTGAGCGACAAAATACATCTTATTCCCATATTGGCAGTTTATAAAATAGATTTACCCAGGGACAGAGATGAGGAAACCTCCTTCTATCTCTTTTTTTATTCTCTCTGCTTCTCTCCCCGTGCAACACTCTCTCCCTTCTCTGAAGCCCCTCTCAGCTGCCCTCTGGTCCCAGCTGCACAGAGCAGAGCCTGCAGGAAATGCCACTGTCACCCAGGGAATCTCAGCCAAGTGCCCCCAGGAGGGAACGGTGGGACACCACTATGACATCAAAATAACTCATCTCAGGACTAGACCATCCCAAGTTCAATTAAATAATCAAAAATCTGTACTTTCATTTGATTATTTAGGTTTCTCTGGTTTTCTCCACTCCCATGTCTCTTCCAAGCTGTATCCTAAAACAGAAGCCACAGCCAGAAATCTGCCAGTTGTGGAACTGGCACTCACTCTCCCCTACACGTGCTGAAGACCCTTGGCAGGCCCCCTGCTCCTCTGGCAGAGGCTCATGTCTCTCTGCCACCCCAAAGGGCAAGCAGAAGGTGACGTTTTCCTGACAAATCCAACTTCTGTAAGGGTTTAACCTGTTACTGTGCTGTTCTGAGACAGAATGAGGCATTTACACCGAGGGCAATCTAGGAATTTATAGGCTCAATATAGAGCTAGAGTTGGAGATAAAATGTCTTGAGCAACAAAGGATGTAGAAAAATGGCTCTGCAAGGCAGCAGGATGGGGAGGAGGTGTGATGGAGAGGTTTCCCCAGGCAGGAAGACAGCAGACACTGAAAAGGCAGCATTTCTGTGAGCCAGGATCATCTGTGAGGACTCATGGCAGCGAGAAGCTGATGAGCATGGCTGACTGCCAGCAGATATTATGATCTCAGAATATTGATGTTTTGTACTAATAATTACAAAATCAGCAGCTGTACAACAGCGTATTTGGATAAATACAAGTGTAAGTGCACCCTGTGACACGGTGAATGGAAATGAAGTAGGATTAAAGTGACAGGTCATACAGTAATACTGATGCCAAGAAAAGACAGACAAGCTGGGAGAATGGTAACATAATAAAGCATTAAAGAATCTTGATATTCAAAAGGAAAAAAAGCTGATAATGAAAATATTCATAAGCAGTCAGAGAAATGCATTAACTTCCCACTGCTGTTGAGAGCAGACACAGCCCAGACAGAAGACAGTAAGAAAAAAGAAAATTTACTTGTCTGCACTTGTAAAAGCATATTGGGGCAAAAATGCATCCTTCTTAAAAGCCCTAAATAAGAAATCTACAGCCAAGATAATCTATTCAGGTACCCTGAAACATAAGCAGAAAGATGGGGATTGGTCTACACAGCCAAGAAGAAAGCCAAGAGTTGGAATCATGTCATCTGACTGCTCCAAGTAGATTTATTACAGATTCCCACCCAGGCAATGATCTGTGACAAGAAGGCAGATGTTCAGCTGGGATATCTGGAATCTCAGAGTTCTTGTTAAAGGAAGGGAGTTTCATGAAGGAATTAGGAAGAAGTTCAGCAGAAAACTGTTACTAGGATTAGGTAAGCATTTGGCAAAAATCACAGTAATGAAACACATTTAACCCACAGTCATGGTCAAAGTCCAGCTGGGATGTCCCAGGATGTGTTTTTATTGAATGCCTGCACTGACAGACAGGATTGAAAGTATTGTATAAAATCTGCTGTGCCTCAGGGTCAGCACTGGTCAGGCACTTGCTGTTCCATGGACACCCACTGCATTTGGGGTGGGGACACAGCAGAAGCACATCTCTGTGGAAGAAGGCAGGGAGCCAGGCAAAAGGAAAGCTCCACATTTCCATTCCCTACCATCTCAAGTCTCAAGGCATGTCAGGAGTGGGGTTAACACCTGTCCTACCTGAGGGCTGAGCTTTTTAAACCATACCTGGGTTCTAATCTCAGAGAGGTGAATCTGGTGCAGACTGAAGTTCAAGTACACCAGACATGTTCTGTTCAGTGGAGAAGGGCCCAAGGATGGACTGGACTGTATTTTCCTTCCCCTGTGCTGTTTGCTTGCCCTGCCAGCCAGAGGACAGCTGCAGTCCAGCATGAGCTCCACTCCCTGGGACTTTGCAGGCTGTTGCATCAGGCTCCTCGAGACAGAAGCTTGGATTAATTTCTGTCTTGCACTGGCTGTGTGACACATCCAGACACAGACACAGGAACACTCGGGTCTCCTCTGCATGCAGGTGTGCTCACAGACACAGCCCAGAGTGCTGCCAGCACAACCCTCCTCACCACAAAGCTCCACAACTCCCACACAGCCCAGAGCTCCACACAGCTGCCTCTGGCCTTGCACTGAACACAGGTTTAAGCCTTCACATTTCCTTCCCCTTTGTTTAGGAGTCAATCACCTGATGATTTCCCTGAACTGACTCCTAATGTTGGTTATTGCTTGAGTGGGGCCTCATCACAGCACAGAGCTGGGAATTGGAATTCCTTGCACAAGCTTCCTTCCCACTTTTCACCAAACATTTTTGTCCTCTGCAAAGGAGGCAGCAGAGGCAGGAGCCAGCGTGACTCTGTTGCTGCTCTCTTTTCATGAGCAGCAGGACACTCACCCCTCTCCCTCAATCCTGCAGGGCACTGAGCAATCCCTGCTCCTCCCCAGCCCCACCACCTTCATGCAAGGGCTGAAGAACAAGGACTTGCACCAGTGACTCACACTGGGATCACACTCACGTAAGACACTGGCTCTGTGAGCAGGCTGGGCTTAGCAAGGCTCAGCCTAAGATGCTGCTTTGCCCTTCTGCCTAGAAACCTGCAGGACCTCAGCAGGGCAAACCACAGAGCAACTTCCCCATCCACGCTCAATATTTATATGGCTGGCTTTCCTCTTCTTAAATCTCTCCCAACAAAGCTTTGTTCAAAGATGATTCACAGATGTTGTCATTAAAAATCTGGTACTTGCCAACAAATAACACATGGGCCTGCTTGAACACTGTTGTTCCCACAGCCTTCCCCAGGAAGGGATACTCGGGGTAATTGGTAAGGCCTGTGAGAACAGGACATTATAGAGCATCTTCCACCAGCCATAATTTCCAGAAAGAATCCTGGTTTCCTGAGAATTTATCTTGTTCATATAAAAATCACTTGGATAAACACACATGATATAGAATAGATAATTAGGCCCATGATCATTAAAGAAGTGTTGATCTTTTCAGGTAATAGTGAATGGGTCAAGCAAAGATTTATTTGCAACAGAGATAAACAAAATTTTATTAGCACTAGCTAATAGACAGCCATGTATCTCAATTACAGACATAAAATAAAATGATTAATTGATATGCAGGCATGAGTCTCAAAGGCCAGAAAATGACAAACCAAAGGACAGGACTGTACTGTCCACTGCAGGAGGAGCTGAACTACTGAGACAGCAAACCCCAACCAAAAGGGAATGAAAACCAACAGAGGGCAAAGGGTGTTCCAGTGACCTGGCAGGAATATACACACTGCTTCACTTCCATGCTCACCCAGCCAGGACCTGCTGAAATCTCAAACCCAGGAGCCCAGCCCTCTCTTAGCAGCTTGGAAAAGTCACGTGGGGAGCCAGCAGTGGCACTGCCTGGAGAGATCTTTAGGAATAGTTATGAACAGAAATGTTCAACAATGGTAACCCATATACTGACAAAATTCTTGGGCACTTACCAATAAGGAAAAGGCTTTTTTTTCCTAGGAGGTAGAAAGAAATGAGCATTCTGTACATTTTCAAAAACTAAAAGCACTCTCAGTCTTTTGCAATGTTCTCAAAACATAGAGTAGTAAATGTAATTTTCATAGAATGTTGAATAAATGACAGATGTAGTACATATTTACTACATTCTCAATTCCACAATTTAGGGGCTGACATTGGAATATTTTCCCCTGTTTTTCATGGGCCTGTTGTTAAAAGCATGACTGGCCTGCCAAAAAGTCAGTGTTTGGAAAGGCTTTTATTCCTTTTTTGTTCCTTTTGTTCTGCTGTGTGACTCTGTGCTCCAACGTGCCCTGAAGAGCTCAGTGGAATTTCCCAGCTCTCCTTTGTGTCTCACCCACACCTGCAAGGACATTCCCACTGACTTCACCACCCTTCAAACCAGGGCTCCATTTGGGATTTACCTTCAGAGCCAACTCACCACTCAACTTGCAGGCAAGCAGGGAACAGGCAATGTTGTCATATTCCACAAAAGAATGGGAAGATGGACGGGGTGGGTTTGAAGCTTAGGAAGCACAAGTTCATGAGCTGTACAACTGCCAGCATCATCTCACAGACATGCAGCAAGGGGAAATTCAACTAATCTGATGTTTGTTTTTCTTTAACATTCTATTAAAGCAAAGCAGCCCCATAATGAGATTACTGCATTTTATCTCTTAATTGTATCCAGATATGGAAAAGAGATTTACTGCTAGTGGCTTGTATAATATTTTAAAGCTAATGATGATAGAGTATTAGTATTGTCACACAATGAAATACTTGTTCTTCTGTTATGAATCAATACAATTTTCTAAAATTTATTGTAACTACCTTTTTAATTGGATATACACCCTCCTAAATTCTGAAACAGCCAGTTATATAAATATAATTCTTTTAAATCCAGGATGATATCAGCATAAAATATTTTAATTAAATAAATTGCAAAAATGGAGAAAAAAGTGGCATTAAGTAGCTTTCCATTATTAAAGCCAGCTGAAAGTCAAGCCTTGAAAGCATTCAAGTTTTTATTTTTGAACTCTGCCATTGTCCATGGAAGCATGGATACACATCCTCCCCAAATGGTGCATTAATAGTTTGATTGTTCATTGAAGACTACCAAGCACCTGACTTTTGTTTCCATTACTCCACAGAGAGAGGAAATCACATTGCAGTATTCATCTTCCTAAATCCCCAGGGTCTAAAACCTCTGCAAGTCTTTTCTTTGCTTATGGATGAAATACAGTAAACAATAAAAAAGTTAAGCAAAGAGTTTTAAAATGACATTGTATCCAAGTTCCTTTGTTCAAAAACATTGGTGAGTAGATGGTGAAAACCTCTGCTTGATGTGTCAGTTGTGAAGAATTAACAATTTCTAAAAACAGTGTCCCTATGTGATGATACCCCAGTCATACAGGCCATCAATGCAAACTAAAATTCAAGGATTTATAAGCTGGTACTGCTGGTACCTGTAACCCTTTGTACACATTCCAAAGTACATCTTTAGCTTGGCTTTTCTGAACAAACATTCACAATAGGGAGAGCTGAAGTCTGGAATACAGGCTGATCACAGCAGGTTTGCAAATCTTACCTGAGTACGAGACACCTCTTCCCCTTCTCAGGAAAAGGAATTTGTTCATCTCAGCAGAACCAAGCAGCAGTTTAAAACCTACCTGGTCTCCAGCCATCCCTATGAGCATTGTTTTCAGCACTCTTACACCAGTATTTCATGTATTTACACATCCAATCCACATTATATTTATACTGTGGTCAATTAAACCAGTTACATTTTGGTGAGGTAAAATGAATCAGAACTCAGAGATGAGGTAAACCAATAATATCAAGTGTCTAGAAACATCTTACTTCTTATCAGGTGACAGAAAGTATTTAACTACATATTGTATTGCCAGTATGTTGGTGGAAGTTGTTAGATTCTGAAGCTGATTCTACACTTGATGATATATTATCCAAGTAATTTAATGAATAAATATTGCAGAATGCAGTATCTGAGACTATCAAGAAATTTCATTTAACCAGCAGCTCACCACTGGGGAAAAACTTCATAGTATTTCCTATACTTTTTTTTCAAGAATGTATACATTGAGCCAACTCTGGATCACCCTTCAGCATCATTTTGCAATAAATAAATGTTTATGTTAACACTTAGCATACTCTATAAGGTCATCAATTTTCTATTTATCTGAAGAGCCCACGTTATCTAGGAAGGCTCTTCAGCATTCCTGTGATCCAGATTTCATTGCAGACATTATTCACTCTACATTTAAGTCTTTTATCTGCATGCCAAGTGTTAAATTATATTGGGTTACTGTCTGTATCATTCTATTTTTACTGCAGCTCTTCAGAGATTAAGATTCAAATCCTTTGAATTTAGTAGGATTTTGACAGCAATTCAAGCAGTGTAAGTCTCAGCTCTGTCCACCCAATTGTGACACACGGATTTCCAAGCCCTCTCTGGGTGCCTGGAGAAGCTGTGTTTACCTGCTGTGTGCATCCTGTCCCCGGATCCTTGGCAGCCATCCTCATCATCACAATCTCCGCTTGACTCCATCTCCTCACTCCTCCCAGCCCCACTGCCAGCATCTCGGGGACCCCATCTCTCCAGCTTCAACTTGGCCTTCCCAGCATCCAGCTGAAAGGGAAGAAGTGACAAACCAAGCACGGTCAGACTATTCACACAGTTCCTGCCCCTGGCACCCAGCTGGTTCACACAGCAACAAACTCTTGCTCATGCACCTTCAAGAGCAGCTCCTCAAGCTGGAGGCTGTTTCTGGCAATGGCATTCAAATATGGTGGAAAATCACAATATGCAACCAAATGTTCTCCACTGTAGATGACCAGGGGCACTTATCAAACTTTCAATTGAAAACATCACATCTCCCAGTGCCACCCAAGGGAGTGCTGATCCTACAGCTTTCCCTTTGCCAACCACAGTTCAGGGAATGCTTGTTAATGATGAGACAATCTGCCAGCTGTTCAGGGGCTCCTTTTGAGGGATTTACAGCTGAAGACCATGACAAACTTCACAACTGAGGGCATTTGCTACTTGTCAAAATGGGCTTGGTTGGTGCCTTAAGTTTCAGCTTTCCTATTTCCCAGACTCTGCACTGCATTAGTGTGTAACTCTGAACTTCACATAAAGTGTCAGCAAGTTCTCCTCACAGCTCAGTCACACAGAACAATCCTTTGCCAGCCCCACAACCAAGGACACCGTTACAGCCTCAGGCCCAAAAAGGGCAAACAGCAGCAAACTGAGGAGAGCAATCGGGGAGGGTGGGACTGCATCACCTGGAGCTGGAATTGGACAATGAACCCCAACATGGAAATGGACCAAAACTTAACAAAAGTGTGAAAACTCCTGACCCGGGGTCCATCTTGGGTGGAGCCTTGGCCAGGCTCTTGTACTGCCCAAGGTGTGTCCTTTGAGGGCCTTTTCATAAATCCCTACTTTATTCCTTTAACTCTGTCCAGCCTCTGTTCCAGGCAGCCTCTCTGGGCATCATGGTCACTTGGAAACCTTGCCCCTGGGTATGACTTTTAAGATGCTGCCATTTAAGATGTGTGTTCCAACTGCAAGTTGTTCATTAGATTTCAATTTAAATACTTCCAGGACTGAGCATAGAATAAGAAAACCTTTCCTAAAATAAATCTATCACAGCAGGTCATGCTTGCTTTAACAAAATATTTACCCCCCAAAACTCAGCTTTTTGATCTTTAGATAACTCTTCCTCCTGCTGTTACCACAAACAGCTGCCTACTATTAGCACTGTGGAAATAAATGATTTTTCAGCTCACTGGTAGTTCCAAAAGATGAAAAATCTGATTTCCTTGGGCGAGAATCTAAACCCAGCCTGTGCAGGGCACACCAAGAGCAGCACTATCTGAGGAGAAAACCCCCAAATAAATGGCTCAGACTAATAAATTGTGTTATAAGGAAAATATTCATCGAGCAAGGAAGGTCCAGGAGAAGCCTGAACCTTTCCCCCACACCTGAGGAGCACTGACCAAATGGAAAGACTTTGTACTGCTCTCAAAGCCTCTGCTGCCAGATTGTGGATCTGTCCAATACCCTTCAGCACCAGTACCTTAATCCCAAAGTAGCCCAGATCCATTTCAGGCTTTGTGATCTGCTTCATCCCAGAGGACTGATTATTCTTGGTACTGAGCACAATGTACTTTGAAATGTAACCCTTTGGAGATTCCAACACTAAAAAGGAGCTGTTCTGGGAGCTGGGGTGAACTCAACACAGGGGTAATCCAACTGTCTTAACTGTGCTGGAAGGATGGTGATGGATGCAGCTATTTCTCTGCAGTGGGAAGCTTTGTGTCTCAGTCTCCTTCTCCTTCAGGTGCTGGGAGCTGCCATCCTCCACTCCAGGGCTGACAAATCCGGTTGGGTGGAACAACAGATGCCAATTCTACAAGGCAGAACTCAGGAGATTCTGCAGCCTTTCACTGAAGAGCTCAGTTTGCTCCTTCTGAAGACACAAATAACTGCACAGTGCAGTGGGCAGATCAGTCAGTGGGAGGAGAGGGTATGGACTCGAATGGGGAGGCACACTGAACACTCCCTAATTGTCACTGCATGTCTGTTTTTTATCAACAAGTTGCCTGATGTTGAGCCTTGGTATTCACAGCCATAAAGACTGATGTCATGGCAATACAAAACAACATTTTGTTAAACAATTGGAAAATTTTGCCTATGAGGGAGAAAGATAACTCAGTTCTTTCACAAATTTATTGTGTCCTGACCATATTAGAAAAGACTCATTCATTCTTAGTTATAATTCTTCAGAATGAAAAGAAATGGCTAAGTGGCAAACAGAACAGACACAGAATTTAATAAAGGCTTTTAATGACTGTTTTCAAGTCAGAGCAGAAATGTTTAGTGCCTGTTAAGGCACTCCTTCTTTGCAAAAATCTGATTTCATTCCTTGCCCATGGCTCAAATCCTGACCTCTGCTCAAAACAAGCAATACTTGAACCAAATGGGCCCCAGCTCCCAGGAGGAAGCTGAGCCTTCCAGCCTGGGGCACTGCAGCATTTCTGGGCTCTGGGGCCCTCACTGCAGCAAGAGAGGAGCTGGAGCCCAGATCTGCATCCCCTCTGTGCCTCTGGAGATGCATCCAGCCTTTCCTGGCTTGGCAGCAGAGAGGGGCCACCAAATTACCCAGAGCCCTGATATCCAGGTTCACCATACCCACATCAACTCAGGTGCAACCTACCAACCTCTTCACCTGGGATCCCTTTCCCTCTCCACAACAGGCCTTTCATGGCCCGTGGCTACCACTCACCTAGGAGGATGGACCAGGGCCTGACTTTGTGCATCAGGTTTATCTATAAATAAACTCATTCCAGGAGATGGGATAGAGTAGCCACTTCAGTGAGGATCTCCAGACACTCTGAGCATCCCTGTTGAGAGGGCAATGTCCCCATTTCCCAGTGACTTGTGACCCAGCATCCTTCTCTTTTCCAGATTCTGGAGGCACAGCTCTCCTTTGGCTACTGCCACAGCACTACAGTGAGATCAGTGTTTTGGGGCAATAGCAAAGCTCATGCCAGCATGTCCCAGTCTCTATTTTTTCACAGAATAACAGAAACCTGTCTGAAAGGCCTGAGACTGCACCCTGAAGATGTGTGGAAAAGCCTGGATGTGGCACTCAGTGCCATGGGTTCGTTGATGAGGAGGTGTTAGTTCCATTGATGAACTGGATGATCTTAAAGGCCATTTCCAACCTGGTTCATTCTGTGATTCAGAAAATAGCACTGACTGCATCAGGATGGACTAGGATGGTGGAGTTTTAGAAGATCATAGTGGAGACATTACCCATCACCTTTTACTCTCTGGTGCCAGGGGCTGGGTGTGGGCAGGGAATGCCTGCTGTACTTTGTGGCTGTGGGACTGCCAGGACCCCAGCAGGGCACCTGGAGCTCACCTGAAGGTTCAGGTCACCTTCAGAGACAGCCTGGCAGACACAGATCTGTCAGAAACCTTGAACAATTCTCCAGGCTGCTGCCACCAAGCACAAATCCTCCTGCTTCCCCACATGGCTGTGGGGAGAACCAGAATCCCTTGCCCCTACTTAACACTGGGGAGCAGAGATTGAAGTCAGTCGTGGCATTTCTATCGCTGCTTAAGAGCCACTCTTCAAAAGGCCTCATTTTGGTGGCTCTTTCCCTGCCAGCTGACCAAGGATGCCATCCAGCCACCTCTGGCAGCTCTGCACAACAGCTCCAGCCTGGCAGTGCCCTGCTTAAGCTTTGGATTTGAATTTCAGGCTGGGCTCTGGAGCTTGTGCCTCTACCTTCACAAAGCACAAGATACCTGCTGCTGAAGATTCCAGGGAATACTGGAATCTCAACTGCTTAAAAATTAAGTCTTTGAGTTTTTGCCATATGTGAAAGACTTTTTTTTTTCTCTTTAAAAGGTTATATAAATAGATCAATAAGATTTGTACAGTCCAACTGGAAAATGACTCAAATCAGGAATTTTCCCAACTGCAATAAGCTTTGGATCAGGTTCATAAACCTCTGAAGGGTTTCTGAGAAACTATATACTGCTTCTGTGGGGAAGTTTTAGTGTCTGTGTCTGACTCAGCTGAAAGGTAAAATTCACATATTACAATTCAGCTCTGAGTCAGACACAGATGACTCTCCCACATGGATTTTATTTATTCCAGCAAAGGTCCCAACCTTAAGCGACATTCAAAAAAAAGGAGTTCTGCTGATGTAAGGTTTTCTGGAGAAGAAAGGATTCATAGGAGAGTGACTCCTGTCTTTCTCCCCCATTAATACTTCATGATATAGCACACACATTCCCAGTCACATAAAAGAGTCCTTCAGACTTCAGAGGCTTCAAAGAGCACACAACCCCTGAGCTCTCCAAACGAGTCTAACCCTAATTCTCACTCTGAACACAGGTGTGGCAGAATACAAATTCATTATCGTGGTTTTTGATGAAGCCATGTTCCACTTGAATACTTCCACACCTTAATTAAATAATAACTGCTTCCCTCCATGGAAACCACTGTAGAAAAAGGTGCCAATTTCTGTTTCATCAATCGGTCTGTTTGCTGAGGAGTCATATATGCATGTGTAAGACTTCCAGCAGTAGGATAAAAACCCCATTTCATCAGAAAATAGGTCTTAAAATGATATTTTACACCACAGTTTCAGCTTCTCAAGTCAGTGAACACAACAATGAAAATATTCTCTTTGAATAAAGCCACTTAAAAGTCGTGTGCTTGGAATATTCCGAGACAAATTCCATAGGATAATTGTTCCAGAGGGATTTGTTAATTAGTTTTCTACATGACAGATTGCACTGTGAATGCTT
The DNA here is from genome assembly GCA_013397295.1 of Polioptila caerulea. Lineage (NCBI taxonomy): Eukaryota > Metazoa > Chordata > Aves > Passeriformes > Certhiidae > Polioptila > Polioptila caerulea. Next base: position 39,643 of record VYXF01001202.1, read on the forward strand.
CTTCCTCCTGAAGAGTCAGCTCTGAGGTGAAATGTGACTTGTGTCCACTGGCCATGTGAGCACACGTGTCACTGGCTGGTGTTTCCAGTGGGAGGAAAAACCAGCTGATTATACACTGCATTTAGAAACTGTGAGCTAAGCATGGTTTTTTCTCAAGGAACTTACAAGTAGCTGCTTTTTTTAAAGTGCTCTAGTGACATAAATATGATTTGCAGAGACAAAGCATTTTGCCAGCTCATGCACAAATAATGCACAAAGCCTCATCTTGAAAAGAGTCATAAATGACTCAATCCTTCCATTCATTTCTTTACAAATAAAAATTTAAAAATCCTTTCTAAAACATTATTAGGTCAGAAATGACTACAACTGGAAAAGACAATCTGCCTTTGTTTTTGGCCTGTTATATACATTTTTTGTTAGGAACTGACATACTGCTTTAGGCATAAAGCTGCATTTTACTGGTGCCTTGTGACTGAGCAGATGTTCTGTCATTTCACAAAACAATAGCAACATAACAAATTTTAGACATAATTGCCATATATACGCTTATTCCAAGTGGGACCTCTCTGAGATAACATTTATAGTTCATTTTCCTCCACATATGCTCTTATCTCCTTTATAAAAGCATTTGGCATGGCAGTTGCTTTTGTTTCTCCTTCTCATGTTATCTAGCACTCATATATTACAACATAAGTAAGGAAAATAAACTTATTTAGCTTCAATTTAGTCCATCATTCTCTTTGGTTCGTTCTTCCTTCGTCTCCATTTCACAGAAACCCAAAAGGACCTGATGAATGATCCCCTTCCAGCTCCCCCAGGAAGCAGTACAGCAAAAGGAGGAAGCTCCTAAATCCCCTTTTTAGCTGAAGGGAACAAACATTCAACTTTCTGCAGCAACCAGCACCCCCAGCCTTCCTTCTGCTGTTTATTCACTTCCTTCCAATAACCTTTCATGACACATCCTGCTTTACCTGGACACATTACAATCATTTAAATGAACAGCTATACATAATTTATGGGGCACCCTTAGGGGCTGACAATGGCTTTGGGATTTTATTCCTATCCCTCCAGACTAGACCTTTTCTGCTCTGGAACTGGACCAACACTGTGAAATTCCTTTGTTCTGTGGTTTCCTCTCCAGCTTAAGCACCTCACATTTACACACACTGATGTATGTATTTATTGCCTATGCCCATGCTCCTAGAATATATAAATAGATCTATTTTGTACACACTGAAGGGGAAGGCTCTCTTGAAGTGTTTGGAAACATGCTAAGTGCAAGTCTCAGAAAGTGGGGCCTGACACCCTTCTGCCCTCTGCCTTAGTCTATCTCCACTCAAGCTACATGAAGGAATTTCAAAGTTCTTTTTCCATTTCTGGCATTTTTTTTTTCCCCCAGGTTTTTTTTAATTTGTTCTCCCATCAAGTTTCTCAGAATAATCCTACCCTCTCTGTATTGCTTTGGGACATTGCAGCTCCCCTTGGAGCCACCTTTTGGATCAACTGCACAAATTTCTGGTTGAGCAGGACAGGCTCACAGATCCAGCAGCAGGAGGGTCACCGTGACAGAAATTCCCTGGGATCACTGCATGTGGCAGGGGAAATGACACAGCTGCTTCTAATGTCTTTTCCTTGTTGTTTTTCATCTTATCCTTCATTCTAGAATTATTTTTTTCCAAGCATGTTGATTATTTGACCAACCCTCCCAGTGTTTCTGAGCATCTCCAGTATGAGCTGTACATCTTTGGGGAAGGTTAGGACTTGTTTTCTGATTTTATCCATCTTTTTTAAGCCAAAAAGCTGTTGGAATTGGTGTTTTGATTTGTTTTGACTTGCTTTTATTCACATCAAATCACTAAATTACTGCTTTCAGAAACAGCATCTGTATTCCTACAATGGCTTTAGATTCTTATGGTTTCAGTGGCAGTTTCTTACAAACATTCCTTTTTTTCCTGTTTCTCCCCTAATTCTACAGGCCTCGCTTCTCCACACACACTTTCCAGCCCTCTGTCCCTGAGGATTTGTATTTGCCCACGTCTGTCTCTACCTGTGATTCCTTTTTCTCCTGGTTTATGCAGATTGACTCATGACCCTCTTCTGGCTATTTTTATTGCCAGGTGACACATTGGATCCCTACAAATCCACACTTTCACTTATCTTGGACTATTTTTCATTTCTTCTCTGAGTCCTTCCTCTAATCTGGCTGTGTCTCTGATTTCCTGGATATTCCACTGCAGATCCACACCCCAGAGCAGAGCAGCTAAAAGCATTTCTTTCTTCCTGGTTGGATTACAAACATTTCAGCAGGAATCTAAAGACAGTTTTTCGAGATTCTCTTTGTTACACTGCACAATTAATGCTTCTATTTTCGCAGTTTATGGTTTCTGTTTTCCAACTGCTTATTGAAGGTGAGCTGGGAGACTGCTAGCACCAGGATCAGCTTAATATTCACTGAATTAAATTACACAAGCTACAAATGTTCTCATATTTACTGATTATGCTGTGGAGGAGCAACAAGAATGTGCACTCCCAGAATCTCAGCACTCCCAGAATCTCAGCACTTATCCAGAGCTTCATGGAACAGCTTGGGTAAAATGTCCCCCCAAAAGCACTAATTGTGACTGGGGTAAAGTGAGCACAACTTTAAAAAATACTTATTCCACTTAAAAATGTGCTTAAACAGATGTTTAAAGAGAAGACAGAAAATCTGATTTAAATTCAGCAAGTCAATTGAGGCAAGGGAGCAGCAGACACCTCTGCTTGATATCTTGTCTGGGTGCTGGGCTGTAACTTTTTGGCATTTTGTGATGCACTAGAGAAGATCCTTCTCATCTGGTATCTAACATGCCTAACTCAGACACAGACATTGGGTTAGGCCCTGCCACAGATATGAATTTCACCTCTAGACTGAAAATGCAGCCTAGTGTTGCCCAAAAACATAACTGGCTTTTTAAGTTGCAGTACGTGTAGTTCGAAAATAGAGCATATGGCTAAAAAATCTGTGGTGTTACACTGAAGACTCTCTGCATCTTGTTAAGGTGAAAAAAAAGGTAAACAAATGCAATAAAATTGGAATAATTTGTAATAAAAATGTAACATAAACGTAATTATTGGTGAGGAATAGGTAGTGG
>VYXF01001202.1:46929-156308 GCA_013397295.1 Polioptila caerulea
CCCTGCTGACTCCTGGGAGTGAGAGCTGGCTGTGATTGTGCCCAGGGCTGGTTTGTGACCATGGCCTGCTTTGCTCCCACTGAACTGCAGCCTGGGACAGCAGAGCACCAGGGAACACCGGGGTAAGCTGCTGCTTCCAGACAAAAAGCTACGGGTGGGAGGTCCTGGATTTCAGGACTGACAGCAAACACTGAGCCTGTCAATCTTCCTTCCTGGCAAGGCACTGCAGGGAAGAAGGAGCTGTGGCACTGTCACTTCAGCAGCTCCCAGCAGCTTTGCTCAATTGAGACTGACCCCACAAGGTTGGTGTGCTCTCGTGCAGCTCTGGGAGGAACAATTGTTTGTGATGGCAAAACAGATGATCTAAGCAAAGAGTCCCGTGTCCTTGTCTTCTCACCTGGTGCCTGAGCAATCACATTACAGAGCCTTCATTCTGCCTTGGGCATTTTCCTAACCATGAATCACAAAATACAAGGCAGAGATGGCACAAAGAGAATTGAGAAGAATTGAGAACTGACCCTTCTGGCGAAGTGGCTTCCTCTCCCTCCCTGGAGCTCAGGCGTGGCTGTGCTGAGCCCCTGCTCTGGCAGCAGCCACACACACCAGTGCTGGCTGTAACCCAACTGGGAAGGAGCAGCAGTCCCCAGAGAACCCTGGCACCACTACAGTATCTGGGGGAGTTGTTTGGTCTGGGCCTCGTAAGTATTTCTGAGGAAATACAGCTATATTTAGCCACTGAAACATAACATGAAGTATAGCAAGAGCCCTGCTGTGTATTTGGTCATCTGATCCAAATTAGGCACAAAAAGAAGGAATCTATCTTTAGCTGAACTTCAAAGCTGGGGCCAGGGTTGTTGCTGTCAGGCAGGTAGGACTGGCAGTGATGGCTGTGATTACAGCACGGGGGCAAGGCCCCAGGGAGCTGGGGGCAGCTGGAAAGGCTCAGCAGCACTGCCCTCCCTGCCTCTCTTTTCCCTGGCTGCTGTGTAAGCTGTGGGGCAGGCCAGGGCTATCCATTCCCATTACTCTGATGTCCTCAGCGACTGACTACCAAATCAAAGCCTGCTCACCGATTTCACTCGAGGTCATCCCTCACTCACAGACTCCTCCTCAGTCCCCAGCCCTGCCCGTGCTGTCACAGGGCTCAACACAGAGACACAGCCACCTGCACTCACAGGGACACAAAGAGAATGGGGCTACAAGCCTATTTATGGAGCAACGTGGGCAAAAAGCCACTGTGGGAATGGTGTTAAGATCCACCTCCACCATAAAGCTCTCTGCTGAGCTCTGTCACCCTCCCCAGAGCTTTACCTGGCCTCCTGTATCTGCAAGCTCTGCAGGGACTGCCTACTATTCTGGATTTATTACCAGCATAGAGGGCTGTTCTTATTCCATCTGTAATAAACATGATTAATCACAATAATTAAAAGGATATCCCCCCTGCTTTTTGTTCTTTTATTGCTGTACAGATGGTAGGTGGGTTTTTTGTCTGTTTTCTTTTCCAGGCTGGGTTTTTCTTTCAAAATCTGATCTCACCACCTCTCCATTGCAATGTATGTATACATCAGACAAGTAACTGCAATTTTAGTTAGGGGAATGGTGCTTAATTGTGCCCATTTTGATAAACCACATTTCCTCCTTCCCCCCTTCATTTGATACATTACACTCCAGGTGATGTGGAGCTGTACCAGTTACACCACGACAACACATACTGCAAGTTTTGTTGTGATTATTTAAATACATGGTGTCCTGGTTCTTATCTATTTCAGCTGGATTTTGTTAAAAGAGATGGCAATATGGAACCATAAGGAAGGACCTTCTTGTCAAGTTTTATCTTCAAGAGGGTTGGATTAATGTGAAGCACACAGCTGAGGTATCTGTGTTTTGAAGGCCTGAGAGACTTTTTAATTGCTGCAATCTGTTGTGCCTCTCAGATCTATTTGTGAAGGTGTTCAGCACGGTGTGTGCTTTGCTCATCAGCTATTCTTTGTCTCATAATGAAGCAATGTTTTGTCTTCTGGCAGATATTAGAGCCACTGATATTTAGATGTTAAAGACTGGGAAATGAAAGAATGAATGTTAACAAAAGAATGAAAACAGTTATGATGATGGTTGATAAAATATCATAAGGTGGTGTTTTATTATTTTATTCTGTTTTGTTTAGCTCTCTTCTCTTCATCAGCAAGAAGCCCAGGACTTTTCTTTCTACAGATCTACTCTAATGCCTTCTAGAAAAAGGAAGTTTATTACCTCCACATAAACTGTTACTATGGGCTACATCCTTATGTTTTCTCTATCCTTTCTGTGGACCTACAGTGGATGTTTTACATTAGTGGTCTCTTTCACAAGTCCCCATTTTTAAGATGTCTCTAAATGGTCTTGATAAAGGGAAATACGCAGCAATAGTTCATTATACCCCCTGATTCTTCTTAGTATTCTATCAAAAATGGGAATTTATGTCACAGCATGGGTGGGACTACCATTGGAGCAGAAAACTTTCATAAACATTGATTTTATACTAATATTAAATCGTGCCTATATTATCTCCATAGTAATCTAACACTCAAAATAAATGGCCAGCGTAAAGCAAACCAAGTCACTGCCCACTTGTGACAAAGGGCAAACTGACTGAAGCAACCACATTTTGCTGTAATTCTCATCAAGTCTCCCTGCTCCCTGTTCAATTTCTCCCACACTCTTCTGGTGAGTGATACATATCCCAGATACACACCCCAGGGTTTCTGCTCATTCATCCCATCCCTGCTGTGCTCCCACAAGCAAATGTCTGCATTGCCCTCTCCCAGCACCCTGGGGTTATTCCTTCCCCCTTTACCTGATCTCACACACTTTATTCTGCCTCCTCTCTGCCTGCTGAGCCTCCGTCACCGCAGTTTGTGTCTCACATCTACTCTAAATCCCTTTATTCAGCTATGAAAGAGTGGAAGCACTCGGGGTGCTGATCTGGAGTTGCTGCCTTTGTTAACTTTTTTTTTTGTACTACAACTCCCTTTGTACAGTGTCTCCTAAATTGTGGTGTGCCTGATATTGGGAGCCTGATTTAATCTCGTTTCACTCTTTGGAAGTTAGTGCAGCCTGCAAGATCAGAACTAACCACTCTCAGGCTGCTCATTTTCACAGATCCTATCAGTCAAGAGTTTTTTCATTTCTCACTTAAGTGCCAGGACTGCCAATGGAAAGTGAGGAATAATGATCCACCTCCAGAAGAGAGCTTAATTTTTAATGGTCCATGATCACTATTTAATTTGGACCAATCCCATACTGTATGCCATAGAGGTCTCTCTCTACTGTTCCACATCTGTTAAATATTTTAGATATTTTAGCTTTATATTTATGTAGTGGAGGTGCAGTGTAATAAAGCCTGTTAAAATCAAGAGTGTATGAGGTTATATTGGGTATTCTGAGAAAGACAGATTTAGCAACCTTAATGGAAACCATTCACTCCTCTGGAGACGTCACATTTGTTTCTCACAGTTTAGCACACTATGTTTAACTCAGTTTTTTCCATCAAAGGCAACTGATGTCTTCTAGCAACACATTCAGACATGGTTTCCTTGTTAGTCCCAGCTTCTCCAGAATGAATTCATCCGACAGCCAGTGGCATGCATGTGAAGGAGATCATTCCCTATGCAAAGTGACGTCTCCGTAAAAACATAAAGGAGCACAACTTACTGTCTACATCTACTGGAGTCCTTCTAAGTTCTGTGGGGTTCTTGTGAACATTTGGGCAGCACATTCCCCTTATGGCTGAAAACTCTTGCTCTGATTTTCCTAAGCTTTCATCAGCCAGGAATGTCAGGCTAACACCACAGCAATGCCACCTCATTTGCAGCAAACTGCTCCACAAAGCTTGAGTGGCATTAGGTGGATGGAGCATTACAGATGTCTCTCTGCCATCAGGCTTCTGTCCACAACTCTCTGCTGTCGGTATTTCTGCTAACATTGAAGCTTTTATCGTCAAGGAAGACTCCTACCCTGAAGCAGGAGATCCATCTTTACCAAAGGCCAAATCCCCTCCTGATCTTAGGGCAGGTTTAGATGAGTGAAGACAGAAGCCTCCTCAGATCACGTCCTCACTGTTACAACTGTGGATACCACAGTCTTGGAAGGAACTGAGAAATGCAGATCCGACCAACAAAATGTGGTAACAACTCCCACTCTCACTCCTCACTAACGTGCTTTAAAGTGATCTCACTGGGCAGGGGCTCTGGGCAAGGCCTAATGACCTAAAATGGATCACATAAACTGGGAATTTGAGCTGTACCACAGCAAATATCATCATCATCATCATCACAGACTTCTGAAGGGGGAGCAAGAACGCACTGAAAAGAAAGAGACAGGCAGATATATCTGCTATTTCCTATTTACCTTCTTAATCTTTACACCAAACTTCTGCTTTATTTATTTGTGCAATTAAGCAGATTATTTCATCGCTGGCTGTGCACAGAACTTGGAGGATTTAGTTAAGCTCTTAAGCAATTCTGAAACCTATTGCAAATACTTGTCCAAAAACGCATCTCTACCATATAGCATGGACAGGTAAGAGAGTTAATCACTGAACAGAAAAGCTGATGTTGAGGAGGAAATGCTCTCAGGGGACACTAACACAAAGCAAAAGACACATGATGGCTAGTGTGAATTACCTACAGCAGCATTTGCTTTCTTATTGCAGCATTCATCTCTGCCTGTGGTGGTTTATCCTGGCCCCTGTCGTGCAGCAGGCAGGGAGCTGCAGGGCAGCCCTGCCCCCTGCCCCCTTCAGCCAGCTGACAGCAGCTGGCCTCCTGCACTTCGTGTAGGTCAGCAGGGCCTCTAGCAGAGAGGAGTTTCTCCATCTCTTCACAAGTACCGTTCAGACAATGCACAGAGTTTCACTGCATCTCCCCCCCATATCCCAGAGTTTCCTCTCCTCTCCCCTTCCTCCCCACAAGCCCAGGACCACACCAGCTAACCTTGGCCATGTCCATCCTGAGTGCCACAGTCCAGACCCTTGTACTGTGTTCCCATTCACACCAAGGGTCACAAGGACCTCTCTGCCCTCTGTACTCTTGCAGAAGGAAGGGCTGGATCAAGAAAATGTGGAACTACACAGGCACAACTGCAAAATCCCCCCCTGACAAGTCCCCACCTCGCTGTCTGGCAGTGCAAGGTCACCTTTGCAGGGCTAGGTTTTGTCCCAAGTAGAAAATTTAAAAAAAATAAGCCCTTTTGAATCTTGGAGGTGTCAAGCACAAAAAGGAGATAAACAACATCTGCTCTTCATAAAATAATAAACACACCAAACTTTTCAAGTGAGAGGCTTCCCGAACGCAAAGCACAGCCCCACATAATGTGACCTTCCAAAAGAGAATTATCACCTCCTGATTTATACTTGTAATATCACATCTTTCCTGCATGAATTTCAAAGTGTATGATAATGTACTACAAGTCCTCAGAGCCACAGTGAATTGCTGGGTAGCTGGCTCAGGATCAAGATGATCAGTATGCCATGAAAATGGCCCTACAGGTTGAGAGAGGAGTTCATCCAGCCTGATGGTGGCACAAGGCTGACACTGCTCCGTGCCCCTTCAGGCAGAGTGTGTTCATCATCCTGGTGACAACAGGCAGAGGAATTGGCTGACTCTGTCCCTGAGGAGCTGCCCTGGGGCTGGTGGTGAGCTGTGGGACACGGGCCAGGCCAGGAGGTGTGACAGGCTCAGGGGGCTCTGCAGGGATGGGTGACAGCAGGACTCCAGGAGCCTGGGGCCAGACTGCCTCTTCTTCCTCACCAACCTGATGCTCACCCAGCATTTAGGTCTGCCTGAGGATTCCTCCCCACTCCAGGAGTCTGAATGTCAGGATGGACTGGACATGCTGGGTAGAGCTGAGAGCCATGAGGGAACTGCAAGTTGGAGCCCAACACATCCAGTAAGATTTTTAACAATGCAGCTCTTGGAAACCTCCAGGTGAACATGAGCAGCTGTGCCTGTGACATTGCTGCATTCCTGAGTCTTCCCCTGGCCACAGCTCCCAGTTTGGCATGGCAGTGCACTGATGCCTTGGGATTTCAGCTTTTATATTTTTCATATATTTGTAATCCTGCAGTTCTTTAGTGTAGAACTCCAAACTCCACATTCACTGTGAGCTGCTGCTTTCCCATTTGGTCAGACACAACAATTCCTCTCCAGGTCTGGCAATCAACGACACCTTACTGCCTCAGGCCCCCAGAGATGGAAACAAAAGGGAGTTGGGGGGAGCAAACTGGGGGTAAATGACTTCATTACCTGGAGCTGTAATTGGAGAATTAACCCCCAATATGCAAATGGACCAAACTTATCAAAGTGTGAAAACTCTTGGCCTGTCATCCCTTTTTATGTGCAGCCCCTGGGTGGGCTTCATCTGCCTGGAATGTACCTGAAGGCCCTTCAATAAATAGAACAGCTTTTAGTTCCCTTGATTTGGTCTGGCCTCTGTTTTTAGGTAGCCCAAAAAGGCACCAGCAGAGCTCTGTGAGGCCCAGCTGGCTCTGCAGCACCCGCTGGCACCAGCTCGTGTCCCCATGTCCCAAACACGCCCGGGTGCCTCCTGCACAGCTCCTGACAGGCTCTGCCCACAGCCCCAGAGCTGGACCTGCAGAGAGCCCCCAGCACAGGGCACAGAGTGAGCCCAGCAGAGCCCTGGATGTGCCCGAGTGCTGCTCACAGCACACCCTGGGAGCTGGGGGGAAATGCAACACAAACTGTCCATTTGTAATCCCTGATAGCTGCCATGAAATAAAACCACGGGCACAGAGGAAATGCCTGCCTGATAGTGTAAGCACTCATGTCAGTGTGTGCAGGCTGGCAGGCTGATTTTCATCACTCAGGCTGCTCTGTTCTTTGAAGAGATGTCACTAGATCATGCAGCTGTGTGTTTGAAGCTCGCACCAGTTGGACAAAATGATTTGTTCACGATCTTAATGTTTAGCCCTTTCATGGAAAAAAATTCCAGCACTTCAAACTTTTGTGTGTCTGAAAGGCTCATTCAGTTTTTACAGATCTGCCTTAGCTTTTCTATTTCAACTATTTATTTGAAGCCTGAACAGGCAATTTGATAAATGAAAGAGAGAGAAGGTGGACAAGAAAGCACACAAATATCAGACTGTATATAATTTTGCCAATTACCATGCACCAGTCCTCAACCAGTTGAGAAGACTTAATATTTCTGGTATGCTACTATACGGGGTTTCTTTCATTTTCTTGTTGCTTTCCTCTTTCCTCATTATTAATTAATCTATTCAATCAAAAGAGAATTTAATTTTAGAAACCGGTCCTGATGTTTTTGCCTACACAGAGCAATGGTTATGCTATGTTATCTTCAGGAAACCAGTGCCCTGATCCAAGAAAACCCAAGCACTGGATTCCAGAGCTGGAGGGACATTCACTTCATTCAGGGCTGTTATGCAAAGATGTTGAATTTCTCACCTCTGCTTCTTCTGTGCGTGTTTTTACAATTTTAACCCTCTGCATACACACGTGGCTGATGGCCTCCCTTGCATCTCAACGAGGATACAGAAATTTGAACAGTAAGATGCTGTTCTTTCAGGAATGTCCCTGGTGCCAGTCCCATCCTGGGGAAGGTGGTTGTGCTGTCTCTCTAAGAGGCAGGTAAAGCACAGAATGTCCCATCAATGTAGTTGATTCTTCATTTGACCCACTGTGGGCCTTCATTCTTTCTGAAGTCACAGATTGATCTGCAAGTGGGACCCAGTGTAATTCCTCCTTTCTTGATGTTTGGCTGTAGTGCCTCCCTGAGAGGCTCTGCCCCTACACTCCTACAAACCCGCTGGTTTCCCCATATGCTAGATGGGTATTTTAGAGTAATCCTTGCACAAAAAAAAGTCTCCTGAGGGAATAATTTAATAAAGAATGGTAATTCTTGCAGAGCTCTTAATGCCACCCTATTTCCCAATAAAGACATTCATTCAACATTTTGCTGAATTTCCTGTTTTGTTCATCAGGACAATTTTTACATACAGTGCCATACTATTTCTTTTTATTCTACATTTTCCAGAGGACTGCTCTATTGGAGAGTGAGAAATTTAGGCCTGAAAGCATTGACTATTTTTTGAAGCTAACCCTAAGCCTCTGAGCTACTAAATTATTTCTTAAGCAGAACCAGCACACTCTCCATTTAAGATCATTCAGCATCCTCTTGATTATGGTCTGTTGTTACTTAAACTGCTGGAAAATTTTAGCTAGTCAGTAAGTTTTACACTGATCGTATTTTGCCAGTAAAATTTTAGCTATGACACAGTTAAAGAGACATCTTTCATAGCTGCTGACTGAATATTAATCTGATTTTTTATTTCCACTAGACTCCATTAGAATGTAACTAAACATTAAAAACGAGCGCTGGATTCAGTGACGCTTATTCCCCCACTGCCCATCACGATGTGACTCCTGAGTCCTGTTTCTCTTCATCCCATTTGAGGTCCCATCCATCTGATTTATGGAGCAAGCTGTGGCAGGAAGTGGAAAGGAATTCTAAATCAGCACTCACCCGTCAGACTTCAATACTAAGTGCAAAATATGGTATTAAAGCAAGACTGAAAGCTTTCTTAGAAGAAAATCCCTCCTTGCTCAGGGCTGCACGGAGCAGCAGAGGTAATGGGATAAGTGGGCAGGAATTTTCCAGTACTCAGCTGCTCTGCACCTGCGTGCCAGCAGCCAGGGGAGAGGGAGGCAGGTTCAAACATGCAGAGTACATTGGAGTTTACGACTTAATTGTGCTGAGAACCAGCACTGTCAGGCTGGATCAATGGTGCTGAGAGGAGCATTTCTACATCTCAGAGCTTCCCACTCTGATTTGCAATTACCCTGCAAACTGTCCACTTACTGCACTGTCCTGCGAGATGATGCCTTTTCCAGGACACATTAAGGGGTTTCATTTCTGCTGCTCAGCTTTCTTTTCCATCCTGAACTTCCAAAGGATTCCTGCTATCTGACATATGGTGCTTATACTATCTGCACTGCTGAATTACTGCTTCAAAAATGATACAAGCCTATTTTAATTAGATTTATGGGAAATCTTCCTAAGGCAAATTCTTCCCAGTTGCAATTACAGAGCACACCTGAGATAAAGGGATGACAGCGGAAGGAATTATCTTTCTTTCAACATGAAATATAGTTTATTTAGTTATTTTCATTATCAGAAGAGGTAATAATATTTTCAAAAGAAACAAAGTGGCTCATCTTTATGAATCATTAACCGTCTATCTATAAATATGCACAAAGCTGCAAGAAATAAAGGAAATGAGGTTTCCTGCCCTCGAGAGTGTACAAAATGATGCTATAGACAAACTTGCTGTGGCAGCAAAGCACTGGGGAGCACCTATCACTTGAACTGTGTGTGCAGAATGAGCAAGGACTCAAAATTACCACAGCGAAATTTCCCCAAGATCTTTCAGGACAAGCAGATGCCTCTGGGCTTTGGGTGCTGAACCCCAGGAGTGCAGAGCTGCCTCTCTTTGGGATGAATCCAATGCACCTTCCCAAGTCCTGAGCAGGGCTGGGAGCAGCATTCCTTGGTGAACCTGCAGCTGAGAGCCCTCTGCCCTCTTCTGCCCAGCACAGCATTGGGCTGTCAATTTTGGGGGGCACAGCCCCACCCCAGCTATGCACAGGGCAGCTCCCACAGAGCAGGGCAAGTACCAGCAGAGGGAGAAGATGGGCTCAGGAAATAGGAGAAAACCCGTGAGACATTGCCTTCTGCTCTCTTCATTACTCACAATTGGGCAGCCCCCATCACCATTAGAAGTTTGCCCAAAACAAGGCAGACATTGACAACCAATCCACCCAAAGTTTAGGCCAGTGAAGGCAGGCTAAAGATGAATGTTAGTGCCTGGTGACTTCAGGACGCTCTGCACTGGCTTTGCAAGGCTTACACAAGAAGCAGCACTTGTTTTTATCACTATCTGCAGAAATGAAAATTGTATTTCATGCAAAAAGCTGCTCTGCTTAAATGGAACAGCTGATGAGAAGTAACCCCCTCAGATTGTGTTAACACCTGGTCCATTTAGCTCCTGCTTTGAATGAGATTTTCCAGTTGAATTCTGAGTTGCTCAGGGAGGGAAGTGCTGACATCCCCTTCCCTGGGCTGTGCTGGGAAAGGTACAGCAGTGGCACGTCTGGGATGTGAGCTCAATGGGAATCTGATGTTGTCACTAATATAAACCACAATTTTCAGCACAAACCTTATCTTACATTTTTGGAAATGCAGTGACAGTAATGTTAAATTTAACAAAATGCTGGCATGTGATCTTCATGCAGACTAAGCACAGCTAAGACTACATATGCAGATCCATGGCCTCAATTGCATTTTGTTAGGTAAAATCTCATTATATCTACATTATTGCACCATAAATAGAGCTTCTTTCTAAATATAATACATGTTAATTGTGGCAGATAAAGATGCCACCAGGACACTGAACTGAACAGAACACTTAAGTGATGCTGCAATAAACTGCAGAACAACAAAAATCTACAGCAAACAAAAAAACCCCAATCAAGAATGAGGTGATCTTTAAGGTCCCTTTCAATCCAAACCATTCTGTGATAATATCTACACTATAGATCACCAGGATATTAAACAAATCTGACTAAACAAGAACCCTTCCATTCAGCATCTAATACAGGCAGAGCTACATAATATGATACAGAACCTAATGAAGTCCTTGCTTTCCCTGCAAGGAAATGTTCAAAAATATTCATATAAGAGCTGTAGACGAGCTTCTCATGTGGAACCCTGGACCAGCTCGCTCTCATTAGCAATACTAAATCCCTGGAAAAACCAATATAAATAAAAAATATTCCTGTTCTTTCAAACAGTGTTGTAAAATGTTTTTCAGGAACATGCAATTATCCTAGCTGGGAATGGAATGAAAACTAAATGGAAACACGTGTAATCATTTCCTTAATAATGTTCTAATTTACTAGATGGATAAGCTCAACATCCATTCCATGGAGGAGAGATGATTTTAGCTCCTTGCAGCTATGGAGGCTCTGGCACAATCCTCTAAATCCAGCACACACCAGTGCTTGATGAGGCATCCATGAAATCCTGGCTTCCTCCACACTGTCACCCTCAGTGTGGCAGCAGGGATGTCCCAAAGGATGGATCTGACATCTCCAAATCTAGGCTGAGCATTGCTCTGTCCCACACAGAAATTAAGATTTCCCATCTTAGGTGAGATGGTTAAAAGGGTCTCTTTTTGTGCTCACTATTATCACACTCACAACTTCTTTGCACTCCAGTGACTGCTGTACTTCTTCTAATGTTCCTTCCAGCCCCTGACTCTTTCTTTTCTTGACAAGTGCTTACTTTTCACATATTATATATATATATATACATGTAATTCTGCCCTGAATGTGTTCTTTGGATGCTCGTACTGAAGATACCCAAAATGGAAGCAGCAACACATGTGTCAAATGTTAGAGTGGCCAAATGGGGACTTGTACCAGTATTAGCTTGCTTTTGTCCCAGTCAGGATTTAACTCTTGGCTCAATAATCCTCATGCACTCCTCAATCCAAGTCAATATCCATTTAATATTTCATGCTCAAGCTAACCAGTGAGCCCCAAATCAATCTGCCTCCCTGAGCTCTGGGGAGCACACAGGAGCTGCCTCCAGCCCAGGGAGCCAGGGATGCTCCCCCTCCTGCTCTTGGGATGTTCACTCCTGTCCCCACTGCTGCCACCCCTCCCTCTGCAGGTCCCTCTGGCTTGTCCTCAGTGGCAAGCAGATGACAAATCTCCAGAATCTCCAGCTCTTTGTGCTCCCTCTGCTCCCAGCTTTCAGCCTTTGGGTTAGCAGAGCTCAGGAAGGCTCAGAGCTGTGATCCTCAAGGCAGAGCTGCTCCTGCTGCTGGAAGCCATGCTGTCATCTGGAGATGGATCACTTCTCTTCAGAGCAGCTTCTCCTGCCACTGGCTGTGGCTTCCAGCTCTGTGGGGCTCAAGGGTTGTGACTTCTAAGTTGTTTAAGGAGTAAAAGAAAGCAAAGGTTTTCATTCCTTGCCCCTCTGCTTTGCCTGGCTGTCCTGCATAGAGTGGGGGGTCACCTTTTCTTAACCAGCTGCTGCAAGGAAGGCACTGGAGCAGCAGGAGGAAGTGTCTGGGCTTTGCCTGTCCCCCATTTCCTCCCTTATTCCTAAGAAGAATAACTGGGTTAATGCAGAGAAAGAAGAAGTTTGCTCTCAATGGAGGAGATGCAACTTCCTCAAAGCAGAGGGAATTGTGTTTTCCTGGTAGTGTAGTTTTGGTGCTGAGAACACAACTGGCATTACAGCCTCTCTGAGGTGATGGCACAGCTCCACCACTGCAGTGGCTTCACCTCTCCACGATTCCTGTGATTTTTCCCTCATAATGCCCTATTAGATAAGAGATGCTGTTTTTCACCTGAAAGCCTGAGAGGGAGTTACTTGTCCAAGCACACGATGGTGGCAAGACTGAGCCTAATTTTGGGGAAATACCAAATTCTGTCCTTCTCACTCACAGTGCTTCCAACCAAAACTGAGCAGATAATTTGATTTCCAGGACATGTACAGGGAACTCCACTCATTAGCCAGCTGAGTGAGCACGAGCTAAACAAGAGCACTTCTATCCAGGACCACACTTCAGCTGCTCACATCCTTTGTAAATTTTCAATTTAGCAATTACATTCCAAAGGTTTGTGTTCAAACAAACAAACAAACAAACATGAAAAAGGTGAGGAAACCCCACCAAATTCCTTTTTGAAGAGAAAGGACAAAATCAACCCAGCAACAAGCATTGCTTGCAGGACTAAATGCAGCCCCACGCGAGTCTCGAGTACTCAGGAGAACCGGCCCGAGGTGGGAGCAGCAGGGACACGCTGGGACAGTGACACTGCTCCCTCCAGAGCCAGTCCTGCAGCCCTGGCTGTGCTGGGAGCCAGACCCAGCCACAGCTCCTGCTTCTAATTACTGTGCTTGCCGTGCATTGCTGCTCCTCAGGAAACCTCTCATTTCCAGATCAGAGCCCTGGAGATCAGGCTCCTTCCTAGTTATGTACTGATCCTTTTGAACCCAGCTGCCTCCAGGGATGTTTTAAATTGCACATTTTGTAGTAGTGACAGGGACCTGTGCTTCTCTTACTGCGTGGGATTGTGCCTGCCAAGTTCTGGGGTAGACAGAAACTTCACCATTTATTTTGGGGTGAAAGTCTGAACGTGTAAGCTTTTAGGAAAAGCGGAATTGTTTCAAATTTAATTTCTCCTTTATGTTACTGCTTCAAGTTTCAGCATTCAGAAACCTCAGATGCAGGGGAACAAAATAAAAAGGGAACTCAATTAAATTAGTGGCTCCCAAAGTTGTGTCTATAGCACTGGCTCGCCTCCTGATCTCCAGATGAAATAAAACAGATGTGAGGAGAAATGAAAGGAGCAGCCAAAGTAAACGGTGTGACTTGGGCAAAAGGAACTCCCTCTCCCCGCCACATTTCCAGACTCCCCCTGCACCAGAGCTAGCTGAAGGGATAGAAATACTTGGCCATTTACACCTCGTTGAAGCTTTCTGGATTTCATGTCCCCTCTCCAATTTTCCCTCTTCCTTTCATCTCCCCCTTATCCCAGCCATCCTCTGCACAGGTATGCAGGCACACACATTAACACACCAAGAGAGAAATGCACAACACATTATGGGTTGAATTAAAAACCCTCATGATCTGCAGGGTAACATACTCTGAAATGTGAAATGCTATCTAAATACTGGGTAGAAAATTGCAAAGTGAGTCATTAAGACAATTTTTGGAGACACAGTTCAGTGTTGGAGCTCCAGCATTAGATATTAGTTAGCATTTTGTGAGTGTGGCTTTAAGTTAATGCCAATTATTACCACCAGCCCTGTCATTAAAACAACGATTTTCTCTCATATTGCTTGGACTTTCCTAGTGGAGCTTTCTTTCAAACATAAACTGTGCAAAGCACTTTAACAGCTACAGTGTTTTCATTAAGCACTACTGATATCTCAGGTCATTATTTTATCTTGTTCTGCTCATAAACTGCTCTGAAGCCTGGGACAGCAGGCCAGGTGCTCAGCACCACCTGGGATGGGCCTGCCAGGGGGAGGAAACCACTCTGCCAACTCCCTGGAAAAAAACAACACACACTCAGAAGGGCACTTCAGCCAGCTGATGTGCACAGTGGAGGCCCCTCTGACAACAGAGCTGATTTATGAAAGAAAAATTCTTTAATGGGCAATCTGAGAGAGAGACAGAGCCAGGATGGAGGTGAGGAGCAAAATGTGGGCCAAATTTTTGTCATGTCCAGCTGTCAGGGCTCACCCAGCAGCTGGCTGTGAGAGAAAGGGATGATGCTCCTGTTTGATGAAGAAGCCACAAACTGCATGATGGGCTGGTCTAATCCCAAAGTGAGAAAAATGTGTAGGCACCTATTGCTGAGCCTGAACCTACTCGTTTGTTGTGCAAAGATAATTCAGCAGTATTTGAGGGATCTGGGGTCCATCTGGATGCTGCAGGCTCCCATCCTGCTCTCCCAGTTTCTCTGGATGGGGGTATCAGAGAGAAAGAGAGCCCTGGGGAGCAATCCATGCCCTGCCACACAACCTCAGTCTGCTCCTCGCACGCCTCGTGTACTTTGGGTTCACTAAAAAGCCTGTCACCACCCTCCTGCTCAATTAAAATCGGGAAAAATCCACACAAACCATTTGTTGAAGTGTTGTGAATACCCCCACAAAATAAACTTAAAGCCAACGTGAATTGGCAGGGCTTCATTTTCCCTCATGAATATGCATAACTAATATAGAAAATGCTAATCTTGCCCTCCTCCACTTCCTTTCTGCCTTCTCCGTCTGCCCCTTTTGGAATTAAGCACTTATCTCCTATGGAGTGAATAGGGCTCCATTATGTGGAGGGCTGCAGAATTTTAATGAATTGCAAAATATAGTTAATTATGGAAAAAAGACATCTTCTGCACTTTTTCATGTAAATTAGACAAATTAATTGGTGTTCGGTGTTTTTTTAAACACATGCAGCCCTGGGAGGGAAGGAAAAAAAGCCACTTGACAATTCAGCATTGGGATGGTGACAGAGAAAGGAAAACTGAGGGGGCATTTCTGATCATGCAGAAATCCAGCCCCCAAAGTGACGACCACCTGATTCCAACTGGGATCGTGAGAAACCCAGGCACGGCTGTTTTCACAAACCCACTCATTAATTTGTGAAGTTTTCACCTCTTTGAGCTCCCAGATCTCGAGAACACAAATCAGTAGCTGGGTCTGAGCACAGCCCAGGGTGGGAATTGTGCAGGATTTCCCCCAGCACCGCCGGTGCCACCTCTGTGCCCATTTCCCTCCAAGTGACACCCTGGATGTCACCTGTGGTGGCACCTTGGATGGGAACACGTGTCCAGCTGGGGCTGCAGCCACTCTCTTAGGTGAGATTTTGGTCACACTTCACCAGCATCTGCATCCAGCACTTTCCAAATGACAACAAGGGGTTCTGCTTGAAACCCTGTCCACGAAGAAAGCACTGCAAATTGCTCGAGCAGTGAGTGGTAAAAAATATTAAATATACTCCAGGAGAGTCTGAGTCCTTCAAAACACAACGTAAATCTGCACTGCTGACCTAAATAAAGCACTTCCATCCTGCTTTGGCTGCCCAAATCAATACCCCTGTGTGGAAGGAGACACTGTTTGTTGCAGGTGGGTTAAAGGAGTTCTGTTTAACTGGAGCTTAGAACAGAGCACTCTGTCAACTGCAATAAAAGGAATGGGTTTATTTCTCAAAATGTAAAATTGACTCTGGATAGTTTCAGAGAGGGTTACTGTCACAAAACAACACAGCAGCAGCAATAACAGCATCTATTAAAATGGCTATATAAAACATGCCATGGTGTGTTAGGGCTGTTCTTTATAAATAATACTGCACTCTTACATTGCAACTGGCACCTGTAACAGGAGCACTCAGGCTGATTTATTTCAGGGTAGCAAGGCAGCATTACCACACTGCATTATTCTTTTAGTCTGGCCGTGCTGGAGAAGTGCCCCATTTGGAACAAGTGAACCCAGCATGCGCTGACATGGAGCACAATTTCATGTCCTGAGACCCTCCAAAGCAGTGCACAAAAATGGGATCTGGGCTATGAGCACCTGGGAATGCTGCTTGCCCTGACACACCCTGTGGTCCAGCTCGTTGCTCCCCTATTTCATACACACACTCTATGTGCCTGTATCAGCACGTGGAAGGAAATATTTCCCATTTGTCTTAACCTATCACAACTGGTATGGCTTCTACCTGGTTATGATGATCTAACACCTAATGATACCAAATGCTTCAGTGAAGATTTGAGTCTTTGGGTGCTCTACAAGCCCAAGAGACAGGAGGTGCTCATGAAGATGAAGAAGCTGACACAGCCAAGGGAGAGAGGAGCTCCTTCCTCACAGGGAGATGCCAAAGCAGGAACCAACTCAAAGGGCTCTGAACCTCTTCTAATATTTCTCTTTCTCTAAACAGAGAAGGATCCTGTGGACATTAAAAAGGACTAAAATTAGCCTTTAACAGCATTCCTGTATCTCCTCATCAAAGAGATTAGATGAAAACACCTAAAGTGATTCCAAGTTCAAAATTTATTACAAATATTAACAAAATGAACTTCATAACATGAATATGAGGTAAACACAAGAAAATTTTCTTTCTTGTTCTACAGAGGGAATAATTGAAATTATTTAGATCTTAACATTTAAGTAATATTTTAAAAAATCCGAATTAAAAAGTAACTTGCCTCTGACAGAAGAATGATAAATGCTGAAGGCAATTTTATCCAAGTAAGAGTTCAAAGCCCTGCAAAGTGCAGCTGATCCTCGCTGACATGAAGAGAGCATGCCTGAGAGATACCAGGGCTTGTTTTGGGAACTGATTTATTTGAAACATGAAACACTACTTAGAAGAAAGCTGCTGATTAGAACTTCTTAAGAGGCAGTCAGTAAGTCACTCGGTGAGTTGGGCAGAGGATGAACTTTGTTGTGGGTCATCTGCAGACAAGTTGAAACGTGGAAGTGCTGAAAGCGTTAGGAAGCATTTGCAGCAAACTCTAACTGGATTAAATCCTTGTAGGAAAACCTGCCTGCTCCCAGGAACCATTCGTGCCTTGTTAGGAACTTTAGAAGATTAGGAAGGGTTTAGCATCACAATTTTAATCACTGGAGGGAACTTCTGCTAACCTTTCTGGGTTTCATTTTATTGATCATGATTTTAACTTAAAAAACCCCTCCATACAGTGTTCTTTTCCAGCTCTAATCTCTTTGAAAAGTGCTACAGCTGGCTTACATTTTGTTGTCAGGTAACACACCTAGTGTTTAACACATCAAACATCCTTGGAAAGCCATGTAGATTTTTAGGGCTACCTGGATCAGCATTGAAGCTCTTCAGCATCTCCTTAACTGCTAAGCAGATGCTACATTTCCCCTTTAGCCACTGATGAAAATTAAGATTAAGTTCTTTGCTGAAAGTATGGTATGAAGCACGTTCCTCCCAGCAGGCCTAGGAAACAAGAGAGTGGAGCCCCTCTTTGTACAGGTACATTAAATAGGAAATGCAGTTACCTTAGATGGATGTATCTGACAGGGCCATTAGGATTCACCTAAGCAGGATCACATAGATCAGCTTTGCTCTGCACTTCCTGCTAGCCAGGCTTGTCTGGGCTTGTGTTTCCTCAGGGTACCTCATGGAACACAGTCACAGCTGAGGCCTGGGAGCGTGCAATACGTGGAAATACAGCTGAGTTTGAGCTTCTACTACTGGTACATCTAATTCAAATCTAAAGTAACTCAGGTGCTCTGTTAACAGGGACAGTGACAACGCTGAAGAGCACAAGCTGACAAACCCCCTTCAGCAGGTACTCCACAGCTGGAACACCGTGGACCCCACATGAATTAATGGGCTCTGCTGCTGAAGAGTACATCAGCCTATTTCAAGTGCCACCAGTTGGCTCTACACTGCAATTTGATCTGTCAGCTAAAAACATCCTGAATGTTGCATGATCAGTTGCAGTGTGTTGATTTGAAAAGGGTATGAAATTCCAGGCTCTGTTTTTCCTGCACTGCAATCAGGAGCAGCTTCAGCAGAACTCCTGTGTGAAGCAGGATGTGCCTGTGTGGATACAGCTGTTCAAAGCTGAGCTTCCCCACAGGATCCATTAGCATGGAAGGAGCCTTGATTAAAGGCACGAGTGAGAGCACCAATTTCCCTGCTACACTAAAGCCTCTGGAGAAGCAAAGGACTGCCAGATGGAACTCAGCTCTGACCCTGAGGTAGCTGTCAATCCCCATCCCAACATGCCCTGAGGGCCAGAGCAGAGCTGTGAGCACGGCAGGGCAGCCTGCAGCTCAGCCAGCTCCTGCCAGGGGCACAGAGAGCCCCTGCCCCTGCCCTGCACACCCACCAGCCCACGGAAGGCTGGACACCCCTGCAGCCTGAGCTCAGCCACCTGGGCAGGGCTGGGCTGCTCACCAAGGCAAAACCTCAGAACAAACAAAAATTCTGTCAATCCATTATCACCACTCCTGAAGCGAGTGAAGACAAAGCGAGTTGAGAAAAGTAAATCAAAAGTACATTTTAAAGAACAGATTCTTAATAATAATGAATTACTTCAGTACCCATTATCAAGCTTCATTTATGTTTGTCTAGATAATGAATGAGATCTATCTTCCTGATGCTAACAAAATTTATTTGCAGACACTCCCATTGTCCAAAGCACTAGAGATGCTTCTACCTGATAAACAGACATTGTACAAAATAAATAGCTTTGAATGGCATTTCATAGATACTTATTTCTACTTTATCTGCCTGGAACAAAAAAGAGATCATGATGTTTTGGCTTGAATTCCTCATCTTAGCATGTTTCTTGCAACAAGCTCTAGTTAACACCATCTATCCATTATATTCTCCTGACAGATGCCCTTCAGATTTTTCAGGTATAGACAGCATGGAAGAATCTCAGTGTGTCCTTTTAAATAAATATTCTAGTGCTAAATATATGTTGTGTACACAGAATAGCCATGGTACAGCATTGCTCTGCATGTACCATTTAAAAAAATCCCTTCTACCTTTAATTGTTCCTGAATTTATCATTGTTATGAGGAAAGTGAGATGAAGGAATCTCTTGAACTGGTGGTAAGTTTGCTCAATTTTTAGGGAACACTTTTCTCTACACAAATCTGTATTTTGAAATAAGTGTTCTTAAATAGAAACATTTTAAAACAATGAGATTACAAAATGCTAACAGACAGGACGATTTGTACAAACAGTCCCCTCTCTGAAAAGGTCCAGAGGGAATCACACTGCACTGTAAATGAGGAAGTTCCAGTTACTCCTCTAAATCCCAGTTTTCCAGGAAAGTTTAGAATTTTGCAAGGTCAGAAATGTTGGCAAAGAAAAGGTGATTTCTATGAAACATATGTTCTCTCACCTTCCCAAGCCAGTGTTCCTCATCCATCACAATGTCCACTGTTGCCTTCTAACCCAGAAATAAAGGCAGCTGTTTTCCCAATGACCACGTTACCCCTTACTTCAATGGAATTGCCAACAAAGGATCTAATGATGATTCGTAATTCTCTATTTCATCTTGATTTTGTTTTTGCTCATAGCTTTTTGTCCAAATCACTTTTTTCAAAGCCTTCAGTAAGACTGAAGAGATGGGTATTCGATGAGCCTCTGGATAAATTTTAGAAAAAACCCATTTTGCCTGAGCAGAGCCACTCAAACTCCTGTGAAATCTGTTTTCCCTTTCAGTATGGCTCAGGTTTGAGCCTTACAAATCTCTGTTGTCTTGCTGTTACAATATTCTGCCCATGAGCACTGAAAGTCTTGGGAATGGAAAGGGAGAAGTAAAGGGATAAGGGAGAGGGATGGGAACAGGGAAAGGGAAAGGGGAAGGGGAAGAGAAAGGGAAAGGGAAAGGGAAAGGGAAAGGGAAAGGGAAAGGGAAAGGGAAAGGGAAAGGGAAACATCAATTTCTCCCCACTGTGACATGTTCAGCCTGATGGAAGTGTGGTGGGAGGTTCTGAGGGGCAGGAAGGAGTCCTGTGCCCAGCCCCCATCCCTGCTCACAGTCTGACAGCTGCTCTCCACCAGCAGGAGCATCTCCAGCTCTCCTTCCGTGCCACAGCTGCCATCACTCACCCTCAGAAGAGCAGAGCAGGAATGGGCTGTCTGTCTGATAGCAAAGGGGGAACGCCGGGAAGGACAGGCATGTCCTTGGGAACACCACGGGTTTGTCTCCAAGGGGGTAATTACAACTGAATTCTCATTTGTCTTCTATATCCACCCTGAAAACTTCTCCACCTCTGCCAGAGAATCCTTGGCTTCCATTTGACTTCCCCAATTCCTGCAAGGCTGCCTTCCTCCAGCTGAATGCTGAGAGAGATGCTCATGATGAAATAAATGGCCTTTTATTAAAAAGAAGTCAGGGTATTGAGTTCCCAGCCTTATTTGATCACCTTGCTACTAAATGGGCTGTTAGAAGCTCAGCCTCAGCAAGCTCCTATGGAATATTTTGTAATAATAATCATGAGTTGTGGTGATGAGAACTCTCACTACTAACCTATTCAACCTTTCTCAGGGACTGTGAAAGATCAACTAGTTCTGTCTGGATTAGCAAAATTATAATTAGAGAGTCTGCTTTGGTTCCATTGAACAGCATTTACCATTTGACAGCACAATCTTCCAAGAGTGACACTGCTTCAACCCAGCCTTTGCATTTCCTCCCCCTCCCCCTGCACAGCAGCTTCCACCTTGCTGACAATCCATTCAAAAGCATCTTGCAGAACTCAATGTAGGACAGGAGTCTCTCCTGAGGCAAGGCCAGTAGGGAGCTCTTGACCCTCCCCTCTCTCCAAAGAACACAGAGTTGGAGGAAAACTCTATTTCAGTGACATGACTTTTCTCCTCTCTGTGGGACATGGACAGACACTTCAGGGCCTTTAAACAGAGAGGCTCCTTCCCCTTCCACGTGGGAATGGGAGCTGGCACCCAATGCTCGGAGCAAAGGCTGGGCACTGAATGATTAATGAAACAATAGCCACCCAAAAAAAGGAAGGAACCCTCCCTTTTTAACAGAATATGTATTGCTCTGAAGCATTTCCTTTTCCTAAGACAAACAATGAATATAATCTTTGAAACATGTTTAAATATAAGGCTTCAATACCACTGCATCCTGAAAAGAGCCCCTATTCCACTGGCAAGTGCCAAATGGCTCCCAAATATGTGAAGGAAGCTGAAAAGCTTGGGAGGACCAAACACAGAGATGCAGGTAACACATGTTCCCACTGCTTCCTTGGCGTTTGCCCCGGCTGGAAAACTGCCAGAAACAGAGGTGTTGGAACACCAGGAGGGAACTTGTTCTCACAACATTCCTAACAGAGGGCTATGGGTGCAAACACAGTGGACAGTTCCTATGTGCATTCCCAACCCAGGCATGTTCAGCAACGTGAACTCCTTTGGCAGTTCATTCAGCAAAACTTAGAGCTTTCCCCCTGCCTGAAAAAGTTTTTTGTTTATTTTCTTCTTTTTTTATGAGTAACCTTTTGCCTCCTTTTGTGAGGCAGTTTTCTATCCCTTTTCATCTCCTCTTCGACTCTTTACCTTTGCCATTAGTCTGCAATAAGCAAACTTGTCAAATGTCAGCAACACCCAAAATGTTGTTACAAGCTTGAACTAAGTTTCTTTCTCTCTCTCTTTTCTTTCTTTTCTTTCTTCCTTTCTCTTTTTCTTGTTTTCTTTCTCTTGTTTTCTTTCTCTTGTTTTCTTTCTCTCTTTCTTCTTTCCCCTTTCCCTTTCCCTTTCCTTCCCTTCCCTTCCCTTCCCTTCCCTACGAGGCTCTGAGTTTCATCATGATTCAAAACAACTCTTTTCTAAAGAAATGCAATCCTAAACCTAA
This sequence comes from Polioptila caerulea, assembly GCA_013397295.1. Taxonomy (NCBI): domain Eukaryota; kingdom Metazoa; phylum Chordata; class Aves; order Passeriformes; family Certhiidae; genus Polioptila; species Polioptila caerulea. The sequence goes on from VYXF01001202.1 coordinate 68,877, forward strand.
AAGAGTTCAAACCATCAGCATTTGGTTTGGAGCCCTAGCATCTCGATGTCCCAAGCCTCTATTTAAGTATGCAGAGGCATGTTCAAAAAAAATGGTAAAAGAAAATCAGAGTGCAACTTTTGTGAATTCTGATTTTTTCAAATTATCATGTTATGAAGCAACATGTCATGTACATACAGCTTCCAATAAAATTGTGATTACAATGGGTCTCTTGATATCTCCTATTCATTGTGTAGGAAGGAGGCACTTTTTGAGCTGTTTCCTGGAACCAAAATTGTTCTGATACCCTGATCTTACTCCTAATTAATCCCTGAGCTACTTCTAGCCCTGACTTCACGGGTATCTGGCTGCAGGCACAGATTCCTGTGTTAAGGAGACATGAGAGAGCAGGCAGTGAGTCCCTCCAAAGGGGGCCAGAGTTTCCCAGAGCCCGGGGTGTGGATCCCACACCACCGAATCCCCCCAGAGAGCCCAGTGTGCCCCACTGCCCTGGAGGGAGGACTGGAGGCCCAGCAGTTGTGCTCCCCACCACAGACTCCTCTGGCTCTGTACAGTGACAAACTCCCTCAGGAAAACCCTGTGGACAGAACGGGTTCCTATTCTCAAGCCAATAAATCAGGGCTTGGGAGAATGGCAATCCAAACCCCATGCACATGAACTCACACAAACAGTCACACTTGACTGGCAAACACTCAGAAAGGTTTGCTTAGATTTCAAAGCCTGCTTCAGACACATTCTCCTTCTCTCCATCTTGGGTTTCTTCAAAAAGTTGCAATTTTGCACATTTTTTTGCATAAATCTGCCCCAAAAGTCACAGACTACAGTAACTGGTTTCTTGAGCAGAAGCTCAGAGCTGCAGCAGCACAATCTGTAACTCAGGGGGATTTCTCTGGGGTTCCTTTGGTGGTTTTCCTGCCTGCCTGAACACCTCAGCTTTCCTTTAAGTTTGGAACTGTCCTTACATGGGATTGGCTTTCTGAAGATCATTTTCAGTGTGTAATCATCTGGTATTGCTAATTATTGCCACATCGTTGGTCTATGTGAAAAACAGTAGCTAGATTTTTGAGAGTTTTCTAACAAAGCTCTCTTGCATATGGAGCATTAAAGAGGCCCTGTGGGATCTGAAACATTAATAATTCAGAGTCATTCAGTCCAAAAAGCACAACACGTGACTGACAGCTGTCAATGTATGACATCACCCCCAGTTAGACAATATAATAACTTATGGTCTAATGTGTTCAATAAAATGAACAATCCACAGAAAAGCACTGAAATTTAAAGGTGACATTCCAGGGGAGGGTTCCTTCCTGAGCTGTTAATTCAGATTTTTTGGAAAAAGTNCCATCTCCATCCATATGGGATTTTAGCAGGCACAAGCCCATTCCCAGCTACAGGGAGCTGGGCACGAACCAAGTCCCTTTTCTCTGGGAATCCAAACTCACCACCCCAGGTTCCTAAAGTCAGATTGTAGAAGGCATTTTACACTTTCAAGGCAGCCATGGGATTTGAAACCATTGCATGCAATGTTTTGGGTTGCAGATCAATTTACACTTCCCCAGAAGAGGCAGCAGAAAGGGATGGCTGGAATGGGTCAGAACAGGCACATAGAGTTACTTGTTTGACAGGAAGGAGTTTAACTGTTCTCACTCTCTAGAGACCAGAAGACAGCCACGTTTAACCACATTTTTGTTCACCAAACTGCTGAGTGTAACAGGGAAAGCACAGCTGAACACAGAGGCACAAATAGAATGAGATGTTCTGGGGGAAGCAGAACGCAGCCTGAGCACCTGTGGTTTTGTGTTCATGGCTGGATTATCCCACCTGTACTGAAGCAGGAGACCTGACTGAGGCTCTTCTCACAGCTGAGCCACGTGGAGACCCCCTCATTCCTTCCCCTTAATGTGGATTCTTTGGGATACAGAACACAGCCCAGCCTTTGTGTCAGTGGGGCATGAGCAGGATCTCACTCTTCAAACATCTCCAACTTCTATGGTCACAATTTATTTTATTTTTTGAGACCAGAACAGTGGTTGAAATGACTGACAGGTTCAAGAGCTCCTGGGAGGATGAGCACTGTCCCAAACTGTTCAGTCCCTGATGCTGAGCAGGGCGTGCTGACCCTCCCTGCACCAGTCCCACGGAGGGGACGAGCTGCAATCCCTGCACTTCCCAGGCTGCACCCACTGCTCCCAAGGCAGGCCAGGGAGTGGGGGGAAGTTCCCAACGCTCTGCTCCAGCCTGGGCATCTGCTGCAAACACTTCCCAGGTCAATGCCCTGGCTTCCAGAAGAAACACTTGAGCTTCTGACACGTGGAAATGCCACTAGAGCAGCACTTGGACCAGTGAACTTTCCCCGTTATTTCTGCTGCAACCATTTCCCCTCTTTCCAATTGTTATTAAAAGAACACAAAGAACTTGCAACTATAGATTATCTGCTTTCTAAAAGAAACAACAATTCAACATTTTTTGCAATGGTGAGAGGAAAAAAACCCAAGAAAACAACCTAACAACAAGAAAGAAAACCCCAAGAAAACAACCCAACCCTCTGAAAGACACTGGTTTGCCTGAAGTTATACTCTTACAATCTGAGGAGAGATGGAAGGGAACCTTATCTTCAAAGAAAATAACAAGCTGCAAGATGCCTCTATTTAAAGATACCACACAAAATTAACCACATAATTCTCATTTTTGGAGAGGAACCAGTTCCAGGGATGCTGCACAGATCTGAATTTAAACAGCACAATCTTTCTGCACAATGAATATTGGATAGGGCAGGCCAACAGAGAATAGCAAGGAATTAATGGGCAGTTCTCAACACATTTTTAATCAAAAGAATCCAGAACAATAAGTGTGTCTAAAAAACTCCCCAAAGACCTGAAAAAGATAGATTTCAAGGACAGAAAATCCTTTTCAGATCTGCACTCTTGTAAAGGTCACACTTTGCAAGGGTAAAGCATAAAGTTACAGAAGTGTGCAGAAATTTGGTATCCCAAAACACTCAACAACAAAAATTCTTGCTTGTAGATTGAAAATACCACTAAATTGTATTAAAAGGCCGTAAGATTGGTTATACTGGATCTTTCTACTGGGGTGTGCAGAACACTTGGGGTATCAATTCAAAAGTGCTCACAAAGAAACACCCAGAACTCAGCTGCAGCTTCAGAGGAGCTGGAGGGCTTTGCCCTCTCCTAATCCAGGTACAAAGGGCAGCTCTGAGCCAAAACCTGTCTGCCACAGTCATGTGCACTCCTGTGTCCCCTACAGCTGCAGTTTTACACAGCCAGGGCAAATTTCCATTTGGGAAGTCGCCTTTTAATCTCAAACCAAAAATAGGCATTTCTGACCTCTGCCTTAGTCAGGAGCTCCAATACCCTGATAACAAATGAACCTGAGCAGCACCTTCAGATGCTGCTGAGACTTTGGTCTCACGTCAGAGCGGAGTTCCAAAAGTGGCACCCAGACTAAACACTCAGTGAGTTCAGAAGCCATAAAGAGAGGGGGTTGTCTCGCCTAGAATTTGAAATAATAGCTCTTAAATGATGCCTTAGGATTTCAGCTTTTATATATTTTCAAATCCTGTACTGCATTAGTGTATAACTCTAAACTCCATGTAGAATGTTAGTTACTGTCTTCACACTTTGGTCAGACAAAACAATCCCTCCAGGCCTGGAACTCAAGGACATCCTACAGTCTCAGACCCCAGAAAGTATAAACAAAAGTGAGTTGGGGGGGAGCAAACTGAGGGCAAATGACTTCATTAGCTGCAGCTGTAATTGGTGGATTAACCCCTGACATGTACACAGACCACACTTAAAACTGTCTGAAAAACTCGTGTGTCACTGTTGGACACACAATGACACACACAGGCACTGTCTGGTGAGAAGGCACAAAATGATTCATTACAATATTTGACTATATTTACAGTATTTCTACACAGACCAGGGATTGGAGGAGAAGTTGGACACCTCTCCCATCCCAATGGTGAAGACAACTGCCCATCAGTTGTTGTTTCACACCAAGAAAAAGTCTGTAAACAACTTTGTTTTAACATAAACATGTTCTAATTATAACACCCGTGTGTGAGAGAGAACTATGAACTATGAAAAACATCAGGCTGTAACGTGCATCAGAAAACTGAAGAAATCAGGGTGACACTCCTGACCATTGTCCCCCTTGGGTGCAGCCTCTGGGAGGCTCTGACTGCCCAAGGTGTAGCTGTTGAAGGCCTTTAATAATTGTTCACTTTATTCTCTTCATCCTGTCTACCCCTGTTCTAGACAGCCCCTCCAAGGCATCAATAGCCTCCACGTGAGGATGAGCAGAGGGTAGGGTGGAATGGATAAGATGCTTTTTAAGGATCAAGTACCAACTATGGAACTGCAGTGGGCCTGGAGGATTCATAGTGGGAGATGCTGCTGTCCAGAGTGACCCCTCTGTGTGGGAAAAAAGCACAGCAGAGGACAGAAAAAGGTATTTTGTGGATAACCAAAAGACCACTTTTCTTCTTCCAGAGACAGAGGGAGAAAAAACATCCTGTCAATGTGACAGCCACAGGTAACCACCTACAGACAAAGTTTGCAGTGGCGTGTGAGCATCCAACTGAGCAAGCAGCTTTTGATTCTGCTGTTTTCAATCTGTGATGCTCAAAACTATTCCCATCCATATACACACATTCACAGATGCCAGCCCAGCAGATTACAGCTGACAGCTCTCTGAAAGCCACTGAAGTCCAGGTATGATGGGAGCCTGTTCAAGCTGCAGGAGATATTTCATCTGATTTCTGTATAAAGCCACAGTGAGGAGCAGCATCCTCAAATCACAGACTGAGAACTTTCAAGTGCTAATGAGCACTTTGGGGTGAGGGAGGGACTCGGAGGAAAAAGACAAAACTGTTCCTCAGTTCCTCATGTTGTCAGGACTCACATTGCTATTTTCTGTTTAGTCCCAGACTGGAAAACTGAAATACAGCATGTTGGAATTTTCAGGATCTTGTGTTCTTCAAGAAATCAATGCCCTTTGTTTTTCTTCAGGAGCCAGACTAACCCTGCCTTCTGCCACCTCTCTTATGGGGCTCCCAAAATGGTGGGAGAAACTTGGCTGATTTAACTGCAGCAATGTCACTGTTTTGTGCTTGTAGCTGTGCTTGTCAAGGGTTTAACCCGAATCTAAGGCAGAAGCCAGGGACTAACTGTGAATTTGCTAAATCTCCCTCTTACTGCTCTTCCCTCTGACAGAACCTGAGGTTCCAGCTTTGCTAAATTCCTATTATTGACCACTTTGAATGGTTGATACAACCAGAACACTTCGGTGCTGAGACTGACCTGAATTCTGGGGTTTGCAGAGAATTGCCACATCCCCAGACTGCATCCTCCACCCACTTGACTCTTCCCTGGAGAAGCATGTCCAAGGCTCCCCCACACCCCCACAGCCAGATGGGCTGCTTCACACACGTGGGGCTCCTGCTCCACCCTGCTCCTGTCACCCACTTACCACAGGCAAAATTAAACAGTTCATTTACAGCAGGAGAGAGACAAAATGAGAGTAGGAGAGAACCAGTGCCTTCTCTTATCCTCTGCAGTCTGTGCACAGCCATTTTTACTCCACAGTTAGATCACCCTGGGAACATTCTCTGACACCCAGACCCATGATATTAAAAGAGACCAAGCCAGACCTGCTCTTTTAGATATTTTCTAATCCCCCATAAAAAATGTTGCTGAAATATGCCCTGGGATGCTACCAATCTCCTCAGGTTTTTGGATCCAAATCAAAAATTTCCTTGGATTCAAGGTTCCAGCAAATGATCTTGTTGTTCCTCTGTGTAGCAGCCAGAAGAACGAATGTATTGATCATATGAACTCCCTGAAATTGCCAGAGCCCAACAGCAGGCAGCACAGCAACTTTAACTCCTGCTCACCAGTTTAACTCCAGGTTGACAGCTCATATGGGACTATTTTAGCTCACCCCAGATTACAGACAGTCAAATTTTTCCCAGCCTGAACTGATGAAGAAAAGCATCCACACACAAAGCTGTTCTCAGGTAACCCAAAGAGCACAGGCCAGCTGAAGTGTGCACAGGGATTCCCCAGCTGAACACGATGCCCCCTTCACACACTCAGAGTGCACCACTCAGACACCTCTGCCATGGATCTCTGCTCAGGAATCAAGCTGCCATGTGTGCTGATGGGTCAGCCTAGCCCAAAACCTCCTGAAACTGGGGGAATGGGCAAGGGGAGAAAACTGCACAGCTAAAACTGGCTGTGGAAATGAGATTGGGCTCCATCACTTCCAAATGCTGCTGGAGGAGCAGCTTCGGCTGCCTAAAAGAACACAGCCCAGAAATGTCAAAGCCTTTACTAGAACTGAAATGTTGCACAGAGCTACTTTTTACCTCCTTATGAAATTAGGCACTTTCTTATTTTCCTAGGCCCTACCTGCCACAGGTTTTACATTGCACCATTTGGTTCTTCTTATTGATTTTTACATGTCATGATTTCTCCTTCATTCACGTCAGTATTTTTCTTTTCTTACTTTTGCTACCTTTGAAATTGTAAAGTGCTTTTCCTTTGCCACTGACCTGAGATGGTTTATGACCAGCTAATCCCATTTCCTGAATGTGCACTCATGACTTTCTGGCTTTTACGATTACAATTCGAAGCTAAAGAGAAACTGCTTTTTTCCAAAAGAAATTATTCACATTTTTCAAAGTAATGCAATATATTTAGTTCTGCCCGGTGGTTTCAGAATTAAGTAGCAATTTATTATGTTTTGTTTGGATTATTAGTTAATATATCATATTACCAATACAGAAAGTATTCTATATGGCTGCTTACTGGTGTGCAAATTGTGGCCTACCAAGTGCTTGGAAGTGATTAGCAAAGCTAGACAAAAAAAAACCCTCAAAAATATTTTAACCAATAACTGAGGTAATCTTTATAATAAGGAAGTATAATATTGCTTCATATGGTTCATAAACACTCTGATTCAAGTCCAAAATTGAACTTTAATCCTTGAAGTGATTAATTTTATACACCTCAGTTAGAACTTCTGTATGGTGCTGCATGACTCAGAATCACCCTTGAGACCAGAACTTCATGCAACACAGCTCTTTAACATTAAACTTTTATTTGAGGGACTAGCACAAATGGTCAGCTTCATCAAGGGGTTCAAAGTGCCTGCAGCTCGCCACAGCCCCTGGCCCCTTGATGACTTCACCCAGCCCCAATTAGAAAGCCTAAGACAAATCTCAGGCTTTCAATTTACCCTTCTGAAACCCATTTGATATTATTAGATTCTCTCATTTCAAATGCCACATCAAATATGGCTCAGTGTCATTTTCCTGCCATGAAGCATGAGCCATATTTCATTATGTTCCCCAATAACAACATTGTTTGTCTCCAGTTCACTCCCATGAACATGTCACTTTGAAAAACTGCCGTGAGAGCCTCCTCTTATAGGTCCTGAAAGCAAACAAGACACAGCCCTGAAACGATGCTGAGCACTCTGTGATTCTGTTTGCAAGGCTGATCATTTGTATCTGGACACATGGCAGCACTCAAAACACTCCGTGCTTCCTTATCAGCAGGCTACATTCTGGTTATTTGCTTCTGGCTATTCAAAGCTCTGTTCAAATTTGACTGTCACTTGAATCCACATCAATTAGTTATTAGACATACTTTCATAATGGTGAAAAAGTCCTCATCACATAGCAAAAAATCTTCCATATCAGAATCATTAATAAATTAGAGCCTGAAACCTTTTCTAAATGTTGGAAACAACAGATTGTGTACATTTATTTAAGTTACAGATGTTAAAATCATGTAGAGGCCAACCTGAATCCATCTTCGGATCCGTGTAAGACTGAGGACACTTTGTGGCTGCTTCTAAACAATTCAAGCCTGTTACCTGTCCCTCTGGGGGTGTCTCTGTGTGCTGGGGTTTGCACACTCCTGTGAGCCTGACACACACAAACACCTGGGCAGGAGCACATGAGGAGAAAACTGGGGGGGCTAAATGAGAGTGGGCTGGGTTACTGTGAGCCTCCCTAGTCTCCCTTCGTTCTTAACAGAGAAGGGGAATGGAGTAAAAGCCTCAAGATTCTGATTTAGCCTCTCAAAGGCACAAAAAACCCACCAAGAGTTCAACTTCAGAAGGCTTACAGGCGCTGCATCCTGCTCATTTCTGAGCATGCACATAGCTGTAATCACACACAGTGTGAACAGCCAGTGGAATTATTGACATCTTTAAAGTGAGGGACACAGGTAAAGACTGATTCTGGCCTTGAGCATGGTTACACATGCTGGGTCTTGTTTGCTTTACTAGACCAGTGTTCCCTTCTGCAAACACTCACCAAGGCTGCTGTATTCACTTCTGGTGAGCTCCCAGCTGCTGTGAGAGGCAGAGAATGCCACTGCTGCCCTGCACAGGGCAGGCTCCTCCTGCAGCTGGCTGGGACAGGCTCCTGCTCACTGAGCACTGGGGCTCCCAGCCCTCTGGGGTGGGGGGAGCCCCTGTGCCAGATTTCTGTGGGAACACTCCTCCAGAGGGCTGCCTGGGGTCCCTGCACAGCTCCCAAGGCAGGGAGGGAGCGGAGCTGGAAGCGTGCAATGCCTACACGTGCAGTGGCACCCTCTCACTCACTGCCTCTCATTTCTCACCTTGCTGCTGGTGCTGAGGCGACACCAAGGCTCCCCATTTCTGAAGGGACTCAGTGCTCTCCTGGGCCACAGTTCTGCACAATGCCAAGCTCATCCATGACATCTGGGACTGGGAACACTCAGCTCCAAACAGAGCCACTCCCACATAACTGCACGGAGGCACAGGCTCATTTCAGATGCAGGAGAAAGGCAAGAGAAATAAATGTATAATCTCATTTAAAATGCATACAGTCCCAGGAAGCAGGATAGATTGGAGGTGTCACTGAACAGTGCATAGTAAATAAATCATATTTGCAATGCAAGACACTTCAGCCAGCCAAAGCCTGAGGTGGTTCGGGGCAGAGAAACGGAGGGCCTGGACGCTTTCAGGACTACAGAGCTCCAATCTTTAAGCAGCATTTTCCACCATGAAATCATAATTAAAGGTAGAAGTCCCATGTGTGTTCAGGAGGCAGAGCTGTCTGCAAACCCACCAGGGCCGTGGCACACAGGCTCTTACACACACCTCATTGCTATTCAAAATAATGAGCAAATGGCTCCTCGCTGCAATACCCCAGGCTTTTCCCAGCACCATGTGCACAGTAAATTTTCTTCCAACCCGCCAGTGTATGCAAATTCTGTGCTCTGAAAATGAGGTGGCTGCTGCTTAATCAGTACCCTCCATTTATTTACGTCCACCTGGCTGTTGGGAATCCAACCCTCAACAGGAATCTGCTCCACACAAGATATGGAGACATAACTGTCTGCCTTGGTTGTCATTTCCTTTGCATGTTTTCCTCTAGGAAGCAGGAACTGCCAGGTATCCCACTACTCACACAAATGCTCCTGCTTTATACACTAGAACATATTTCAGTGTATAAAGGTATAAAGTGCCTATTCTGTGCCCAAGGCTTATTGTCCTTGAGTTCAAGCTGGACCTGAGAACACAATAAACAGGAAGAAGTGAGGCATTTAAGAGTAGTATACTTATTTTAACAGAGATAGCAAGCAAGCAAACACAAAGCAGAGGGGCACCAGGGAAGAGATGGAATCTCTCCCTCTGGAATTATGCAGGACCTGGTTTTACAAGGCCCTGGATAACCTAATCTAAAGCTCAGCTTTCAACAGAAGGCTGGATTGTCTCCAGACTGGCCCTTCCAATCTCAAATTATCTATTACTCTGTAGTAACTTTACAGTCTGGTAAATGCTGGTACAAGATGCTAGAAGACTCAGAATTAAAATATATGCCTCTAAAAATAGTTTTATTGCTAATGCACTTTGAAAAAAAGCCCTTAATCTCAACTAACTCTTACATGACAGCTATTCCCATCAGTGCTCTGTGGGGGTCTCTGCATTTTGTCATCTAAGCACCATTTAAGCCAGCACACACAATGCTGCCTTGGACCTAGATTTGTTTAGAAGGCTGAGGAAGGTCTGTTTTTTCCCATTCCTAAGTACCCAGATAGAACAGTGTTTATGGAAAACTGTGCCACAGTCTCCCAGGACCAAAGACATTCCTTGCTACGTTCTCCTCCTCAGCCCACGTGCTGGCCTTGTACCTGCAGGGGCTGAATTGAGGGAGAGCAAACTGCACAGACTGTCTGGAGTAGAATGAAATCAGCTGGTACACTCAGTTTATTGTGCCTTTAAATAATACAACTAACTCAATTATTGTAAAATTGACTCAAATGAGGCCAATTTTCAGAAATAAACCATTTCAATATGGGTAAGAAAGGCCAGTAAAAAAGGAAGGTAAAGACTAATCTGTATGTTCCTAAAAGTAACAGATGGTGAAAGTGTGGTAGGGTTTGTAAAATTCCTACTAAACCTTTTCATATCAGCTGAACTCACGTTCTTTGCGAATCTCCAAGTCTTGAGACAAAAGCAAGGAGACAAAAAATAAGAAACAGATAAAACCAGAAGTGATACTCCTATCAGATGGTTCTCTTGCCCTTAGTGTCAGCCAGCAGGCAGGTAAGGCTGGGAAGTGGCTCAGCCTCGGGTGCCTGCTGGGAAGTTCATTGTGGGAACTGGGATGAGTGGTAAGAATCTACAGCATCGAGTTTGGTAAGGAGGAAACAGCATGGCAGCCACACAGAATGGATGCTGCTGGTGGAGAAATGTTTCCCAGGAGAAGCAGGAATAGCTGCACCTGAGGAGGGATGTGTCAGGGTCAGGATGGCAGAAGCCTCCCAGGGCTGCTCGTGGGGCAGAGGGCAGGAGGGCAGGATGGCAGCTCCCTGCACTAGTGTCATCCAGCCCAGCCACCCTGCTCAGCCCCCACAACACTGGGAGCCCCCTGTTCTGGGGAACACACTGAAATGAGCTCAAGGAGGCCTCTGGTCATTTCAGAACTGCATGATGCTTTTGATAAAAGAGCACTAGCAACAGTGATCCTGTCAAACTGGCCTTTTGTTTTACTGATTAGGCTGATGTACCTACACACACCTCACACCTGACATTTGCTTTTTTGATTCCAACCTGGCAGAGGAACTCGTGAAGAGATGAGGAAAATGAGAGTCTGATAACCTTGGATCAATTCTGGGTTTGGAGAACTCCTCCCAGCCTAGCTCAGGGCTATGTGAGATGTAACATACTCAAACCTTTACAAGTACTATGCACAACACCAAAACCGTGCCAGGGTCAGAAGCAGGACAGGCCTATTTTAGGAATGAATTTCTTTAAAGTGACAAATAATGCTGTTTCACTGCAGTGGTTCTGCCTGAAACAAGAGGATTGTTTCCTTTAGCCTTTCCTGTTTCTAATTACATGTGAATTTTTCCCTAAGTAGAAGAGAAAAGCTCTTCCTGGTATGGCCTCTCTCCAGCATCCAGGCTTGCTCTCTAAATTCCAAAGTGTAAGGCAACAGACTGACAGAAGAGCAGAGCAGAGCAAGAATTCCTCTACGTTGCTCATGGCCCTGTTTTCTCCTGCAGAGACCACAGTGACACACTTTGTGGAAAGTTTGGACAAGCTCACCTCACAGCCACCATCAGCTGTTCTTTTGCTGTCCAAGAAGGACACGATTGCTCACATGGTGTCAGAACCCTGGGCACTGAGGATTTCAGGCTGTCTGTGCTGACAGGGACTGATCCTCAAAAATACCCTGCATTCGACCTGAGGTCATGGAAAAGGCTTCCAAAATTGAGTGATAGCACTGAGATTGTGAGCATGGAGTTGAACAAAGTGTGGTATATCACAGGGCAAAAGATTTAGAATTTAAGGCTTTTGGGCTATAGTAATATAAATGTAACAAGATGGAGGGTTTAGGGGGTAGGTTAGTCCTTCTTCTTCTTCTTCATAAGTTTGGGTGATTTTGTGTGATTGGTTGAGAAAATCCACAGTGTGGAACATGGGTGATTAGTTATTAGGTTAAAAGTAAAAATAAATTAGTTGGCATCACATAATTGGGTAGTTTAGGCTTAAAAAGACCTTGAAGACACAACTCTGGGCTCCATTTCTAGTCTGTTAACTTAGCTGTAATTTAGGTAAGAAATAATAAAAATCCAAGTTCGAACAAGAATTCTGTCTCTCGTGCTTTTCATCCTGACCCTGAGAAGAAGAACCAGATAAAGCCAAGGGGCTCCCCTCACAACATGGCACCAAACACTCCCAGGTTTTAACTCTCCAGACACTGCAGTTACACTGAGGAGACATGGAAAGGGTGCTTGCCTGGGTACACAAGTAAGAAACATCTCACCTGAAGCTGTCACAGTTAAGCAACCCAAATCTGAGGGCTGCAGGTGCTGTCCAGGACCTGCTGCTGGGCTGTGCAGGGAGCTCCTGGGGCTGGCACTGGGCAGCCAAACCGGGCATCCAGGTAAGGGAAAGCTCTGAGGGACACCTGAGCTGGGGCTGTTCCTGATTCATCAAGCTGTGCTACAACACAACCCAAATTATTGCTGGAATCACGTTGCTTGCTGTAGCTGGGAGGTGTGTGAATACCTCAGCAGCATGAACCCACTCAGCAGCAGTTCAGCTCCACTTAGGCTTTACAGAACAAGTCTGAGGTTTACATGGCCTTTAGTCCTGCTCTCCTACCCTGCTTGTTCTGCCTCCTGCTCCCTTCAGCAGCAGAACAGAAAGAGAGGAAAATGACCCTGTTCTTGCTTCTGGACAATGAGCAATCACTTGAAGACCTTTACTCCACTCTAAAGAAAACAATGGTTAGCCCATAAATCTCTGCTTTCCTTTCCTATTATGCTAAATTTACCACCTCCAAAAATAAGCATGGTATTGCACCTCAGGAATTAGATCAAAAGTGAATACCATGATGACACTTCTAATGGCAATTACTTAATGTATGTAACTCACAATTACTAGAGTGATCTGAAAAATATAGTTAAAAGAAGAAAATAAGTATTTACATAAAAGAGAATTTGTAATTTCAGCCAATTAATTCAGTGACTGCTGACTTTCTGTCTATAAAAAATCAATTCCCATCCAAACAAATAGGCCAGATCTGTGTGTCCTCCCCTCTGTGACCCACAACAAGGGGAGTGCAGTAACAGCTCCTGGCTTTGGGTGCTCACTGCAGCCCTCGTGCTCCCACCTTGCCCTGGTCAGCTCACAGCAGATCCCCCACCATCCTCTCCTCAGCAATTCCACCAGAGCACCCAAAACACTTCCAGGGCTCAGCTTTCACTCAGCAGCTGCAAGAACTGGGCACCCACGCCATGGGACAGACCCTGTATTTATCTTTTTCAGAGTAGGGCTCTCCAAGCTGTGTTTTTCTCAATGTGAAAGGCTTTGGCTCAGCTCTAGACTAAAGCAGTAGCTCTGCCCTGCTCTCCCCCACTTGGCTCAAGTCCTCACTGAGATCCAATATGTGATTTTGATTTATTAAGACTAATTTCCCACAATGAGCAAAACAAAACACATACAATGGTCCATCTGGGCAAATAATTTCTGAGAAGGCTTGCAAGACAAATAGCACAGCACACTCTGAGACACAACACATGAATAACAAAAGGCCATTTTAGCATTATATATTTGCTAGCATATAATAAGATATGCTGGATTTACACTGAGGTTTAGATTTGTCTTGTTTTAAAATGCTAAATTCTACTTTAGTGGAGCCAGTATTTCACATTACTGTTTCTACTGAAATCCTGATGCTGGTTCTAGTACTAAAAGGTAATTTCTCAATTCCAATTAAACTTATTTAATTATACCTCAAGTCACTATATTTAACAAAACCAAACAAATAACCTGCAGCCTTCAGACCAGCAAAAGTTCACTGATTTCAGGGATGATATGTATCTCAATTAGCACCAAATTACAATTTTAACATATGCTGCCTATAAAACAATGCTCCAGTGCCATTTTTTTCAGTGCACTGGACTAGAAAGAACTCTCCTGTTCTGATTCATGGACAAACTTCTGGCTTTGACAGGAGTTTTAGTGCCACAACAGAACCAAGGTGAGAGCTTCCAAACTACTTTTCTTTTTGAAATCTAAGAGGACTGGAGAGAAGAAAACCAGTGCCCACAGCCTGGAGCCTCCCAGCCCTGAATGAGGAGATCCCACACCTCCAGATGAACAGTTCAGTGACTAAATCACTGTCAGCTGCTCTGCTTTGATTTAGATATAGAGAGACATCTCCTTAGGAAGAGAAAACCACACATAGGAGATCACACAGAGAAAGATCATCCTCAGTCTCTGAGTAAGCTGGATTGATTCAAGCATTGGGAAGAATTGTTTCATTGCATATGGATTATGAGAAAGATCCCAACTTAGCTCACAGCTGAACATTCACCATCTGTATCTGGAAGCAAAGACATGTTTGATCTAGCAGGGGAGAAGAAAAACTGCCCACAAATCAAATAATCTTTTCAATAAACATATTGAAAGAAAAATAGGATGAGAAACAAACTTTGTATAACTGATGAAGTAATCTAAGATGATAGTTTATTTGATTAGAAGGGTGAATAATTTTTATACAGCAGGGTAGGAAATAACAAACCCCACACAAAACAGTTCATTTGGTCTTTCCTGGTCTTCACAAGATCTTAAACATAATGGTTTCAGGTTTCATTCATTCTATCTTTATTTTTCTCTAGTATGTGCATGTCTTGGTGCTATTCAATAATCAATGAATAATTGATTAATACCATGGTATTAATTCAGGTATCACTGCTGTTTGCTTTGGGAGGCAAAGGTGGTCAGGGCTGTTTAGGCCTTCACAGTGAGGTGAATTCAAAACTCACCAGCACAGCTGCAGAGGTGTTTGCTTCAATGAAAAAGTGCCTTTGCCCTGAGCTGCAGACCAGCTGAGGCAAGATCCACCTCTGATGCTCTGCCCCAGAGCCTGGCACAGCTGTCCTGGAGAGCTGACACCTCTGCAGTGCCCTGAGCAGCTGCCAGGGGCTGAGGGGGAAATGCCCTTTGTGTGACAGTGACAGGGCCCCTTGGCAGGGGATGAGGGGGAAATGCCCCTTTGTGTGACAGTGACAGGGCCCCTTGGCAGGGAATGAGGGGGAAATGCCCCTTTGTGTGACAGTGACTGGGCCCCTTGGCAGGGGATGAGGGGACCAGCAGTGCCACCTCTAAGCTTTGGGGCTTTGGAACACCAGGGGACAGAAGGAGGAAAGCAACAGTCAGGTGGTGCCTTTCCTTCCGTGCTTTCACTGGACAAAACGAGGAACAGAAGTTCTGAATCCCAGTCCAAGGCAGCTACAACTTTGGCTAAAAATCAAACCAAGCTGTCTCCACTCATATCTCATATAAAAACTCTACAATGTAATAAATTTTATAGGTGTCTAAAAAATACACACTTTTAAATTAAGTCCTACTTTAATTATTTATTGTATTACCTCCCTATTGTATAACTCAATTAAATTCACTTTCAAGATTAAATTATGGCTGGCTCTTATTATTGGAATGAAACATCTCAGTGCTGTTGCTTTGAACTCTGCTCTAACAGAATCCTCTGTAGAGAAGTCTGAAAGGAATTAAGTTATATGCATTTCCTAGTTCAGCTGGCAGATCCCTGAGACTTTGGCAGAGAAAACAAAATAAAATACATGGGTCCACATTCAGGAAGATTTGCTTTGACATTACTCTCATTTTCTGCACTGGGTTATTGCACTGTCTTGAACTACAGCCATGCCCTAAGCATTCATCTCTGACAAGAGCAAAACACTCTGATTCACAAAACCTGTCAAGAGCAGACTTAAGCTGACAAAACCCAAATAAGTCAAACTTGTGTAATACATATTATATTATAACCCCTTGAGAATGCTGGTACCTGCCTGCTATAGTAAAGGTACAGTCACAGCTTTTTCACTTTTCCCAGCATTCTCATTTCAGTGCAATTGATCCTTGAGGATTTTTAACCTTGGCCTGAGAACCTTTTCATAGTTAGTTTGAACTATGAAAAGCATAAGGCTGAAGAAAAACATTAAAACATTAAAGTGTGATTTTGTGGCAATCCCTAGCACTCAGAAAAGGTGCAGTGGGTGATTATTGTGTTTACTGTCAGTTGTGGTTCACATCTGTGCTATTCACAAAAAAGAGGGAGGAAAAGACATTATTTCTGCCATTTTTTCCCAAATCAACCTGGGACTTCACTTGATCTGTTTCTGCATTACTAAAAGTTACTGTAAATTGTAGCTCAGTAATTCTATTGATATGTGAGTCAGCCACTACAATAAACCCTTCAACCACCTTATCTGTCAGGGATGCAAATAACAGTAATTGTTGAATAATATTCTCTAAATTTCACTTTACTTCCAGCTTTGCCAAGTGGATATAAAATAGCCTGCTATTTGCATAATCATTTTAGAAAGGGAAAAAAACAACTATATGCTGAGGATTTAAGTCCCAGATGAAAAAAAAAAATGAGGAGCTGCTATAATCTCCAACAAAGTGGCATTTCAGCCTAAGTGACAGCAGAAATGGAAGATGCCTTGCATACAGATTATTTGTAACATGCTGGAGCTCGGATGCACCAACTGAACAGGAGCAGGACAGGAGTTTTGCTCACATCCACAGGATTTAGTCAATGCAGTTATTAGTTCCTTTGCCTTTGGGGACACAATAAGGAGCTAACAGAGAAAGGGTAAAGCCAGTTAGGCTGGGATTTGCGAGAGGGAATTTTCTGCTGTTTCTGCCTGGCCAGTGGCACTCCTGCTGACAGTGGCCAAGCCCTGCTGGCCTGGCAGAGGCTGCTCAGGGATGAGGAGGAGCTGGGCTCCAGCAGTGGGAGAAGAAGGTGGAAGAGAAACTATCCCTGACAGCAGGGATTAGATTTGCCCCAGAAATCATTAGGAACTGCTGAGCTAAGGCAAATCTTACAGGAAAATGAATCCTGTTGATTTGAACGTAGCTGTAGCTGACAGCACTGCCCAGCCTCAGCAAACTGATGCAGCAGGAGGTTATTTGGATTTCAAACACCTCTGCAGAACAGCCAGAGAGTGAAAGCCAACAGGTCCAGGCTCCCTGAGGGAGAGATGCAGCACGGCTGGAGCTCGTTTTCTTGAGACAGAGAAGTTATTCCTTTAAAAGCTCATCAGGCCTTTCTCTTATCCAAGGATATGCTTTCCTGGGTAGTTTAGCAATCCTGTTTAAGTGGTAGGAGATTGCTGGGAGCCACACACACCCAATCCCCTCTGATGCACATTGTGGGCATTGCTTTGCTCGCTGCTCCCCAGCCTTCCTGCCCCTCTGGGACTGCAGCTACTGCTCCAAACAGGGCTGCAAAAGTGAGGTGCTGCAGAAGATACACAGACAACACCTTATTTGAGCAGTGCTTAAACTTCATCCTACACATCACTGAAAAAAAAATTAAATGTATTCTTATGAAAAAATCAGTTTGTCCATAAAATTAGTAATGGTATTCTGCATAACTCTACAGTCTACACACACTATTGGTGACACGTTAAACTCCTGTTTTAATTGGCTTTTCAGTGCTAGTTTTTATTTGTAGAATAATATCATAACTGAAACAAAAATCCAAGAAGTAGAAAACAGCTACATGTGTTTGATGTTGTATGTGAAAGCCTCAGATATTTAGCAACTTCTTTGATGCTTTGATCTCCAAAGAAATCTTACTAAAATTATGATCAAAGGATTTTACATTATTCGAAGTACTTAAGAACAAACCATCTTAGGGCAATAATCAGTATTCTGTTTAATCCTTCACCCTTGGAATCCATTATTGCTAAGCACCTCAATCTGATGGGAGTTACATTCAGTTAAAGAAGATATTCTCCTAAAACATTTACAAGTACCAGAAAGCAACACTTCCAACTTACAGACAGAACCAAGGGCTGGATTTTATCCTGCTTTTTGAAAAGTGCTTTTGAGACTGTTTTTAAAATGTGTGTAACTTAAGAAAATTGGTATGCAGCTCAGACCAGGCAGATTTTTATTTTTCTACAGCAGACAAAGATGTTGAATTTCAAATACACAACTACTTTTGATTTAATCTCTTTCTATTTCCTATTGTCAGTGTTTATAGAGCACTGTTACACAGATGGATATATCTAATATTTATAAAGTGAATTAACACTCTACTTTAAAACATGCAAAGGCAGATAAATAATGAATTATCCTTTTCATCAATCTGACCACATAATGCCTATTTCAGTGTAATATTAAGTGCTGCACCAGACTGGTTGTTGTAATCCCCCACGGTGAGTTAAATCAAACACTGTGATGCAAAAACTCCCTAAACTGCAGCCTTCAGAGCAGGAGAACATTAGAGACAAGCAAGATTTAACAAAAACACCAATTACAGCTGAGATGCTGGATTTACCAGCGTTGGTTGCTGAGAGGGATTGTACCTTTTCAGGAGCAAGGAATTCCCAGCCACAGCCACAACAACCTCCCAGACCCTGACTAAGCAACTCCTCCTCAGTTTTACCTGTGCACATCACTCTTCCTCCTGCACACCCCACCCACCAGGGGGGCTTTCCTACCATTCCTATCCCCGTGCTCCATTGCCCTGCAAAGGTGGAAGAGGAGGAGCAGAGTGATGTGCAAACAGCTCAGCTGGAAGTGTTCTTGTGGGCTGACAGGAGAACGTGCCTGCTGTAAATGAAAATCACTCCCTGATCCATGTGCTGGCTCCAGCCCGTTTGGCTGGCACTGCTCCCCAGCTCCCAGAGAGCAGAGCTCAGGCAGGAGCCCCAGCAGCCACACCTTCAGCTCTGGGGGATGCCAGGAGTGCCAAGTGCTCCGTGGGATGCCAGGCAGGCACAGGTTCATCTCATCTCCCACACACCTGAAGGTTATCTGTCCTTCTGGCAGAGGAGAAAGCTTGTGAAGGAAATGTCTTCCAAGGGGCAAGGTTAACTCATCTCTCTGCACCCTCTGTCCTGACTTCAGCGTTCCCAATTTGGTTGTCACACACCCACAGGCTCCTTTTGGTCTGATCTGTTGGTACCTCCAGTGCTGAGGAGCAGGAAGCTGCCCAAACAAGGAGCATGCCAGGCTGCTACAGGCACCAGCACGAGGTGCCTGCAGCCCCAGGCTCCAGGGGCATGGAGGGGAGCAGCAGCTACCCCGTGCCCCTGGGGCTCTGGGCTCCAGGGCAGCTCATCACCAGCCAGGGAGTTCTGCCTCGCTGGAGCTCACAGCCCAGCTGGGACAATGGAATCTTCAGGACAAATCCTCACTGCAGCTACTTCAGGCCTACAATCCTGGAAGGTGGAATATGATGAGCAATATCAGCTAGAGATTTTACATTCAGCTCCACAGAAAAGTGGTTTTATCTCAGGAAATTACTTACTTGATTAAAGTGCTGAAGTTTATCAATTAAATTGTTGATGAGTGGGTCCAATCCTCTGACTTTCAGTTCTGGATTATTAATTTGTGCCTTCAGTCCATTGGAAACAACTCTGCTGGTATAACTGAAAAACAGAAAAAATAACACGTCAGTGACTAGAGCCATATCCATCAGAATCAAAAATCTTATTACAGGGCACTTACAAAAAGAAAATGTTTTGTAAATGGAAATAAAATTTATCATAAATATTTATGTTTTAAAATACACCAACCAGAATAAAAGTCACAGTTTCTTGCAGTATCATTTACCACTTTAAACTATCAAGTCATGAACCAACAGCAATTTCATAAACCACAGAGAGGCTTGTTTCATTAATAATTTAATATTTGAACCTTTGTAATGAACATTCTCAAGTTCTTCCATGCAGCAGTCAAAGCTGATAGCTTCCAAAAATTCACTCTTTTGTTATTGCAGAAACTCAGGGAATTTAAGACAGAAATTATGTTTCATGAGATTGAAGCAAATTCCAATGAAAGGGGGGTGTGATTTGAAAAAAGATTCATAATCGAAGTGTGAACTGGAGTCCTCTTGCCACACCAGCTGGGGACACTGGGGACAGCTCCAACCCCAGACTCTCTGGGGCCAGAGTGAAGCAGCAGCTGCTGCTCTGCCATGGCTCCCCACGAGCCTCACCCGTGCTGGAACCCACCAGCCACACACAGCAATTCCCTCGGATCAATTCCCTCGGATCAAGCCCTGCTTTTTCTGAGGAACAGCAGATTTCCCTCACTGACTGGTGACTGGACAGTTCCTGCCTGTCCTTTCTGGGAACTCCCCACAAGGGTATTCTCCAATCCTGCTTGGGCTGGGGCTCCAGCAGGGCACCCTCATGGGGCACAGGCTGGGGCTCTGCACATTTGGGCCCTACAGCACAGCTGAGGAGCTGAATTCATCAGCACCAGGGTTTGCTGAACCCAGCCCTTCCTGGAACAGCCAGACTCCTTCAGACTGGCTCCAGCATTAACCTGTGTACAATTCAAGTTCCACAGAGCAGCCTTTTTTGGAGAGTTATGGTTTTAGGGCTGTATGAACTCCTGAGTTCAGCACTCATTTGTAACAAAGGGGATCAGGGATGTTTTGCATGACCAGCTTTGAACTGGACAAGTGCTCACAAATCAAACTCTCCAGGACTCACACACACCAGGGAGGAGCTCATTAAAGACTCAAAATTGGCATCTCTGGAAGTGAGGGAGCCCCTGGCCCTGCTCCTTTGGACTGAAATGTCGAGAGGAACATCCTGCTCCATCTTTCACTCTGATCATCTCCACACTTGGATATGCCAGATGTTCTCCTATCAGTGAATTCTGCACTGCAAACCAATTTGTGCTGAAGCTGAGGACAGCACTTCTGAGTAGAAAACAAGGCCCAAATTCTATTGTAGAAAGGCAACAGAATGAACTGTGGGGGAGACCTGGCTCTCCAAATATATCCATCCTATCTTAGTTTCATTTAGGATGAACAACAAATTTATGCAAACTGCTAGAAGAACACACTGCAGGACACTGCTGCTAAAGGTGTGGCTTAGAAAAATAACTGAGAATAGCCTGCTTTTGCAGTAAACTCAATAAATGTCACTTCTCAGGGAAAAAAAAAAATAAAAACATTGTTTAGAACAGAGAATTGAGAAAAATCCTGTTTTGCCTTAATAGCCAGATAGTATTTAGAGGACAAACGTTAAGGAAAACCTTTTTCACTGAGATGGCATTTTTTTTCCCTGAGCCTTGTTAAAGACAACGTTCTATTTTTTCCCTGATATCCAAGTCATACATGTGTGAACCAATCTGAAGTACAAACTTTCACAATGCAGTGGCACTCCCAAAATGATGGTAGGGCTCAGATCTTGGAAGCAGACCCAGCTGGACTGATGGCCCCAGGAAGAACCCAGCTAAACTATGACTCTGAAGCCAAGGGTGTGGATTGTAAAAATCCACATCAATGCATTTGGATAATATTACAACACTGCCCTTACCTTTAGTCACAAATCATTATCTGCTGAATGCTCAACATGGTTTATCATGGGAAAACAAATACATGGTGATGCACTGTAGAACTACAGGACATGTGACACAGCTTCCTGACATCATCTAGCTTTAAAATAGGAGAAATTTAATTTAATGGATCAGCTCCTGGCCTCCCCCAGTCTGTTTGGGGGTTCCCTGGTGTGTGCTGCTTTGATCACAAACTCATCCACAGCAGCAAAATGCAAGGGTTTTCCTTTTCACTGCTCTTGAATGCTCTCCATTCAACCCCTGGTTAGAGCTGTTGGAATTTCTCTGGAGGCTTATGTCACCATAATCTAGGATAAAGAAACCTCTGGCTTGGCTGGAGTGTTTTTTGGCAAATGACATTGGGTTTTTTTCCCCACGGCCAGTTCAGAGACAACAGCAGCATTAAAGCCAGAGTCCTCAAAGGGACCCAGAATGGGCAAATCCAGCTCAGCCAGCTCATACTGCTGCTGCCAAACACTCCCTTCCCCATCCAGCACTGCCAGGAAAACAAGGCTGTTGGGAGGGAAGGCCCATGCAGACAAAGGAGGTCTCGCATCCTTCAAGCTCCCCCCGTGTTTAGGGACTCCCTCTTGAAAGCTCTGAAGATATGCCTGCATTAGGCACAGATATTGCTGTTAGAGTCACCACACAGCTCAGCCAAATTCTCCAGGTCAGAGACTGCAGAGACCTGTGTGAACCCTGCTTCAGCTCCTTCACCTCCCTGGGCCACCACCAGCACATCCAGAGTGGCCCAGCTCTGATCTGACCGTGACCTGCCCAAGTGGAAAAGCCCAGAAAACCAAGTCGAGTGCTGAAACAGATGGGATCTGCCCCATGAATGTGGTAAAAAGCTGGTGGAAAAGGAGGCAAAAGACCTGCAGGGCACAAAGCCAGCCCTTGGGTTTTCCCATAATAACCTGTTTTAGCCCTTGTTGATCATAGCTGAATTTTTCAGCCAGTACCAACAGAAATGATGAAAAAAAAATGTGTGGCAGACAACAAAATATGTCTGCTACGATTCTGCTGTCTCAATGATGTCTAGAGTGTAATTAATCTTTTTTAAAATGTGACTACAAGCTGTGCTGGTGCTGTGTGTTCTCACTGGGAGATCAGCACTAGAACAAAGCTGGGCCTGGAGAGACTCAGAGGAATCAGGAGAGGGTGGTTTTGGAGAAGGGCTACAGCTCTCGAGGAGGAGGAGGCAGGGCAGGGATCTGCAGGAGAATTGCACACTCAGCAAGGAGGGAGTCATGCCCCCAGCCCATCCCAGCCAAGAACCAAAGCCTGCACTCCAAGCAGACATTCTGTCCATCCCAAACCAGCACTCAGCAAACTGCAGATCCTTCTGCCATCTCTGTACCTCGGTAAAATACTTGGAAATAAACACTATACATTTCCTGCAAGATAATCTGATTACTTTACCTCTTTGCACTATCTAAACCATTTTTTTTGGTTGACATCAGATCCTGAATTACTGGAAATGTACATTAAGTAAGATCAGAAATTGGCTTGCTTTATTTAATAAGCTGCAATTTAACTGAAATATTGTAGTACAGAATTGTTAACTCTGGTTACAGCTCTTGTACTTTATTCCAACTAAACCCAGAAATGTCAGCAGGAATGTCCAGGAAAGTTGTATTAAAATATTGCCACTGGAGCAATCCTGAAAGTAACTGTTACACTGGAGCCCAGAGAACAGCTTGTACAGACAGAATTTTCATCTAGTCCTCAAGCCTCAGGCCAGTGTTATTCCATTGATTGATCAGGCTAAGATATGATAATTTAAAAAAACAAAGGCAAATTATAAAGAAAAACAGCCTCCCAAACCCAGCTCTTCAGGGCTTCAGAAGAACAGTATCAATTATTTTAGATCTCAGGTAAGGCTCACCTCAAGTTTAAAAAAGGCAAGAAGTGAAATGCTGTTTACATATGGGATTCCATTTCCACTGAAGGCATATGGTTTTATTTCATAAATAACTAAAGATAAATTAAGATATCAAAGTAAAAAACCTGTTTTAAAAAGCCAGATGCTGTTCTGAATTGTGTCATTTTTAATTCCTGCTATGAAAAGGAAGCAAGGTACAGGGTTTTTACAAAGTCAAATATGCCTTAAAAAAAAAAAACAAACATATAAAATAGAAACAACTTCAAAATCCAGGCAAATGACTGCAGGAGCTGCCTTAGGGACAGATCTTAGCAGCAGTGACATTTAGCCACGAAAGCCCAAGAAACAGGGGGCTGGTTTTGCTGTTTTCACACCATTTCTCTGCAGCAGAGCACACCAGCCAGGATGCTCTGGGCAGCTTTTCCAAGAGTTATTGAGGGATTACAGAGAGCCCAGCACATTGCACAGGCCTGGGAACGTGCACTGAGCATTTCAGGGTCACCTGTGCTGGAAATCCAGGATACCTGGAGCCTGAGCTTCAGCTCAACGCAGTTCTCTTCATTTTAATTTTCTGTTCACCCCTTGAGTATTTGACCCAACACAGCTGTGCAAGAGACACCACATTTTTTATTTGACTGTGGGATAAATGTGACATCAAACATCACATGGCAAAGCTGGAGATCTGAGCCTTACAGTCAGTTCACAGCAACCCAGGAAGGGCAGCAAACATCTCCATGGGACAAAAACTGCTTTTGATGAAATCATTTGTCATACAGCCTTCAAGAGTTGCCATATATGTAGAAGAAGAATAAAATTCAGTGTCTAGAAAATTTAATATATATTTCCTTAGATGTTTCTAGTTTTGTATCACATTTTCAAAAAAAATTCATTACACACTATACATCATGACAGCAATGTCTAAGCAGAAAAATTTTGTCATCTGCCAGGCATTTGTTCATCATTTTCATTTGGTACTGGTTGAATAATTCCATTATGATCACCAATGGCTAAAACAGCAACACCTTTCTGAGACACACTGGGAAGTACAAACTCTTCCAGAGTGAGACTTTAAAAACCACATTTCACCATTTATTTCTTTGGAGGTGTACAAATGTGTCTGTCCTATTTTCTGTATAATTGTCCAAACGATTCTGTAAGAAAAAACAACCTGCCCTCCCCACCCCTGAGAGAAGAACACATTGAAAATCTGCAGACTGGACCATCTAAAAGAAAGCAACTGCTTTCTCAGCCTTGTAAAACTCAGCCTGCTAAAGCCAGAGAGCCCAGGAGTAAGCCACTCATCTTCTAGCAAACTCACAAAGTGTTGGGACACAGTGAGACTTCACAGCCATTATTTCACATCCAGCTCTCTTCCTTCATCCTAGGGCATGACTTTCCAAGCAGGAAATCATCCCAGAGATCCGTGTTGCCTGCAAACCCTCCCCGAAGCAGAGGGCACTGTCCCAGAACCAGAGGGAATGGAAGTGATGCCTTTAGCCCTGTGTGTCTGCTGGGGTGCAGCAGCCTCTTAACCTCACCAAAATCCTCAGCACAGCACCAGAGCAGCCACCACTCACCCCTGGGTGACCCAGAGGTTTAAAGGGTGATGGGGAGAAGGAAGGGAAGAGCTCTGAATGTGCCATTTAGGAAGAAGCAATGAGAAATATGGATAAGCTACTTAACCAGCCTTGAGATCCACTGAAAAACTAATTCAGTTACATCAGGCACAGTTCCCCAGATGGGGGGTTTGTCTTATATTTATACATAATTTGACCCTTAGGCTGGAATGGTTTGCCTGAAATTCAATTATGGGAATCCACTGCTGATCTACAGCAGCCTGTGGTGTCCCCAGATTAGTAATTTTTGGACATTTCCTTGCAGTTTTCAGATGTGACCCTCTGGCCCACAGGGCTCTGCAATCTTTGTTTCTTCCCCAATTCAGGGAACACAGAAACATGCACCAATCAGTAAAAGCAGTGACAAAACTGTAGAGTTGCAGAATGTGGCCTAATTCATCAGGATTCTCAGCTCTGATCTGGTTGAGCCCCATGCCCACGCCTTGACCAAGTGGCAAGAAGGAGCAGAAGCCGTGGCAGACGTGTGTCCCCTGCCTGGTTATCACACTGCCTGCCACCCATGAGGAACTCCAAGGAAGGAAAGAAAATGCTTCACTCTGAGGAGTTCCTGAGTTTAAACACAATTCTCCCTGAGGAAAAGCCAGCCAGAGGAGGATTCCCCTCAGACTCAGCTTTCCCTGAGCTGCTGCACACAATGAGTGCACTGGAGAGGGGTGAGGCCCCCACCTCCTCCTGAGCCTTGGCACTCAAAGTGACCAACACAGAGGCTGTGCTTCATCTCTGAGCAACTCCCACAATGGCACTGCTCACAAAAACGGCTCCAATCACACATTCTGTCCATTTTGTACCAGCTTAAATCTAGTTACACTCACTGAGCATCACATGGCTGAGAGAGCTCCAAAAAGAGATGATCAGACCATGACTGGTACTGTTCTCTAAGGGACTAAGCTGCCAAAATAAACACTTTGTTAAAAAAAAAACAAAATCCAACAAACCAGAAAAAACCTACCCAAAAAAACCAACCAAAAAAATACACCTTGGTAAGTTCACTGGCACATAATCAGCAGCCATGACTTGTTTTTGAGGAAAGAACCATGGCATTTATGCCAGCAAGTCTGCTGAAGGAGGGGGAGCCACCAGGGTAAAATCTGGATGCACAAAGGAAAACAACTCCATGTATTCTGCACAATCAGCTGAGCACAACTGCTGCAGCATCCTCCAAGAGAAAGGTTTCTCTTTTGAAAAATACCTATGCAGAGAGTTCATTTTGAGATGATTAAATAACTGCCAACAGACTACAAGAATGCTCAAGTCTGGCACATCCTGAGTTTAGCTGCCCTGAAGATTTTGTGAAGCAAAACTGACACGATGAGAATTCCATCTCTGCCAGAACTCTTCTAACGGGCTCCAGTGGAAGTTTCACAAATAATCTTATTTATTAGCAATTATGGAAAACGATGACACAAATGCAGTGTACTAATGGGATAATTAGAAAAGGAAAATCACCAAGTCAAATGGAATTTATAATGGTCTTTCTCCACTTCTACAGGGCTGAAAAAGACCCCCTGTAGTCCAGATTATAAAGATAGTTTTAAGACTGCAGCTACAAAACCAAGTTACCAGATGGCTTCAAGTGACTGGATGATGCCAGCCATGAACACTCTGAAAATCAGTGACAAACAACGAGAGAGTGCCCATGGAAGAGATGTCAGCCTGAAAAAAGATGTGTTCATCATTTTGTCCAAAATCATGCTGAAAATGTGCTGACTGGAGCTTCACAGAACATTGTAAACACTTGAAGAGTGTTGCAAAAAAAAGCTATTACAGAAATGAAACAGCCTTCATTCCTTTGCTAGGTGTATGAAAAGTTACCTTAAGGCACACTGAAAGCACCAAAGAAATCTGTAGAAGTTAATTGGACAATCTTTATTACGTCAAGGGAAAGGAAGTACTTGCCTGGAATACCATCAGATAGGAAAGCTCTTGAGTTTCAAGTGAAATAAACTCTTCAGGACACACAAATGGTACCTCTATACCTGTCCCACAGAATGTAACGAGCCCTGAAAATGACACAAACCCAAAAGCTGATAACCTAACTGGGAACTGGAGGCATAAAGAGCATTCCCCATTATAAAGACTCGAGAAACAGAACAGAAAATGGAACAGTAAACAAAAATATATACTTATCAAAGTAACCTCTGTGGGCATTCCTAAGGGAAAAGTAAAGCTAATCTGAAACCCCTTTTCCTCAGCAACTCCCGGCCAGGAGAGAGCCCTCCTTGAGTACAAAGAGAACAGAGCCAGGATAAATCCTGAGGGAGAAACTGATGCTGCCCCTCTTGGAGCCTGGCAGCTTCCACTCTTCTGCTGGGCAAAGCAAATGGAACAGATGATGCCTACCTAACTTCTGAACCTGCCAGATGGGAGACACTGGTGGGAACTGCATTGACTCAGCAGAAAACACAGCCTCAGGAGAGGAGAGGACTTAACTCTTACCAGAAAACAATAAAAGCACAAAATCACCCAGCAGCAGAGAGAGAATGAGCATGGAGCAAGGGCTCACATCATTTGGGTGATAGGATTTTAGACAGGCCAAGGCAGCAAGAATCCAATTGCCTTTCTGAAAACCCTGGCTGCAGATACTTAACAATTAGTCTTGAGAGATGACCACGGTTATACAAAAGGATATTCTGTGATCCCAGCACAGGAATTTTTATGAAGCACAATGGAAAATGTCCTAATTTGCACACTGTCTGACATATGTCACAGGGAGAAGACCTTGCCTGTGGCTCATTAAAAGCAAAACAAAACAAAACAGAAATAGAGTAATACTGAGGTCAAAACTCCAGCTTTCCTCAGAAGCCAGTTTCTCCAAATGCACACAGACACAGGTGGGAGATGAAAGAACAGCTGTGAGTGATGAGTTCATGAAGGGCAGCTCTGTATGAGCTCAGCTCAGGGACTGAGCTCTGCCCCCCAGGCCTTGGCTGAGCCCCCTGCCTTGAGCCCCACGTCCTGCAGCAGCCCTGGGCAGGTGGAGCACAGCACACACACCCTTCCCTCCCACCTGGTGCCAAGGAGGGATTGGGGTAGCCCAGGCCCTCTCTCAGCCAGGCCCAAGCCCAGGGCAGCTGAGATCTGCACTTTCTGAAGCACTGCCAGCTCCCCCGGCTGCTCTGGCTCCTTGGAGACGTCTCTGACATTATTTGCTCCATAGAATTATGGATTCTAAACATGCACTAATGCACATACATTCAGTTTAATTCCCTTACACAGTTTTTCCATACATTTGTGCAACACATTCACTGCAATTCTGATCTACTCCAGTGCCTCCACTTCTGCCCACACCTTAATACCTTAGAGCAGGTGTTTGGTCCTTGAGTCCCAGAAGGATGAGTTGTTCACCTTTCTGGGCTGCACTGGTGCAAGGTAGATAGTTCCATCCCCAAGATGGTGGTGCTAAATTTTATATAAGAAAAAGGCAAACAGGAGATCTTAGTGCTCTGTGGAAAGAGATCAGACACTAAGACTTCCAAGTCTCCTGACTCAGGAGTTCTTTAACTCCTTCCCTTTTGCTTCATCTTTTCCACCAGCAAGACAGGAAGCTGAAATCATCATTCCAAAGCACCCAAGCTTTATTCTTGATAGAGGAACCTGTATTTTACTGCAGCAGCTACCTGTTCATCTCACCAGCAGACCCACACATTTCATCCAGCTTCTTCCTTCTGCAACAGCCTGACGTGGATCAGGACAATTAACACTTATTGTCCCCTCCAAGAGTAAAACAACAGCCCAACTGCACTCAGCAAATTCTGTGCCACTGGTGATGGCTACAGGCACTGGACTGGGCTCAGCCTGGAGGCATTCCCACTGCTGGAATTGCTCCAGGCACACCAAAGCCTCTGCCACGCTGGCCCACAGGGGATGTGCTCCACACACAATTTTCCAGTGCCAGCTCCGTGGTTTAGAATCACTGTTAAAAGCAGCACTTTTAATTTGTTCTAACATTTACCTAACCAAATATTTGAGGCAGTATTTCAGTCTGTAGCAAAAATCGCTGTATTTGTGGCTCCTGAAAACACTGCAGAAAATGTCAGCAGTAGTAAAGGGCAAGCATGGTCCAATTATGGAGACCAGAATGTCTTTGCACTTGTCCAAAACAAATGTTTACCCAGGTCAAGGTTGAAGAGCTCCAGAGAAACGTGGGAAACTGAGCAGCCTCCGTTCATGTTTTTGTTGTTAAACACAAAGCACTGTTTTCCTTGCTCGAGTGTTTGGTACTTCTCACAAAATAACTGCACTAGGAGAGAGGTCAAATGTAGAAAGATTTTCCTGTCATCACAAATCTGGAACAGAGAATATTTATACAAAAATCAATTTACTTGACCTATACTGTTCAATTTTTCTGCTAATACTGCTGGAGATTTATGTCTGGTTAAAACTGTTCTCTTCTGCAATTTAGCATCCCTCCCCCTTGATTTTGCAGAAAGGTCACAATCCTGAGTTCATGATTTTATACATTGCTGCCACAAAGACAAACAGCAACACAAATTCACACGAGTTCGCTGCAGGATTAACGACAGCAAAACCACATTGTTGGGGGAAACACATTTAATGCACACAAATGCAAGCACCACAAAATATTGTGCAGAGGAAGAGCTAAGAAGAAAAATAAGGGCAGGGAATCCCCTTCTCCATGCTACAAATGTCCTCTTCTTGAAAACCCAAGCTGCCAGCGCAGTCACAGGATGCACAATCTTATTTTTGGTAGTTACTTTTAAGGTAGACCATAGCAAATGGGAAGAGGAACCACTTCTGACACAGTTGCAAGTTAGTGGCTTGTTTCCTCTGAAGTTCTGATTTCTGTTGCAGAGACTCCCTTCCCCTAAACCCCTGCAAGAGCTGTGATGCTCTGTGTTAGATGCAGACAAAATCAAAATCCTCAGTATAAAATCCCCAAGCAGGCAAACACAAGGCAGATCAGGAGGCTCACCAAGGACAGGTAAACTCCAGCTATCTGCCCATCACATATATAATGCAGCATACTCACAAACATGCATTTTGTAACTTTTTGGCTAAAAGGTGCAGACAGCTGAAAACAGAAAGATAAAAAGAACGAACAATGCAATACAGAAAAGCCCAAGCCTGACAGGACATTGTGCTGTACACAACAGGGATAGCCCCTCCAGCAAGGCCTTGATGTTGCAGTGCTGGCTCTGCAGCTCCCCCCTACAGAAAGCCCTTTCCTTTGCACTAAGGATAATCACAAACAATCTGCTCACTAATAACATTCCACTCTCCTCAGTTTATATTCAGGGGATGAAGTTACGGTGCCTTAAGCAGAGATCCTAAAAGGACCCTGTTCCACACCACTCCCACTGATCATGTGGGCCTAAAAAAACCTAAGTTCACATGATGCCTTAGGTTTTAGCTTTTATATTTTTAAGATTCTGTGCTGTTTCAGTGGGTAGGTTTAGGTTTCATATTAAGAGCTAGTGAGCTCTCTTCACAGAGCTGGCAGATAAAACAATTTCTTCTCTAGCTTGGGATGAAGGACAACTTCCAGGCCCAAGAACAAAAATAAGAGTGAAGTGAGAAAAAAAACCAAGGAGAATGGAGCTTCCTAACCTGAAGCTATGGTTGGACAATGAACTCCAATGTGCTGATGGGCCAGAACTTACAGAAGTGTGGGACCTCATGATCAGGTGTGCATTTTGTGACCATTTTGGGGCATCTTGGCTGGACTCTTGTGTGGCCCAGGTGCATCCATTAGGGCCTTTGAATAAATCCCTGCTTTGTCCTTCTGCTCTGATGGTCTCTGCTCCAGGTCAGCCTCCAGAAGACATCCCATACCTGGAAGAGTCTAATGGGCAAGGACCCAAATGCTCTCCCACTTGCCAGAGAAAGGCACAGAGGTCAGGGGCCAGCTCCTTATCTTTTCTGTGGGCATAAGGTGCAACACAAAGCACTGGGGAGCGTGAGTGTGAGCACTCCTGGTTAAAATGGAGCTGATAATTTCAAGTGCTTGCCACTGGCTGAGCAGACAGGGAGCTCTTGGCTCAAGCCCAGCAGCTGCCCTGGCCTGTGTGGTTTGCAAGTCTTTCCTGAGATGCTGAGAGTCTCTGCCCACCACACACAGCGGAGCTGACATCCCTTAGCATGGGATGATTTGCTCAGCCATAAGGAAAGGCCTGCAAATACCAGGGAGACAAAAAACCGCAACAAGAGAACTGGCTTTGCTTGTCTGCCAAAAACTCAGAGGAAAAAAGGAGAAAAAAATAGAGAGGAAGTCTCTTTTCTTTTATAAGATGTGTACAGTATTAGAGAACACAGAGAACCGAAGTCATTTTGAACACAAGACAAAAGGAATGAGAGAATAGCAGGCAGTTTGTTGTGGCACAATTACCGGCTACAAAGCACCCCTTGTTATCTGTGTGCTAAAAATACTGCCATGATTAACAGCAAGGACCGAGGGAAAAACAAATAATAGAAGAATAAATGATGTCATGATGTTCAAAAAATAAAAAAAAGCATGTGACATTTCAACATTTACAATAGGATCTGAACAGACTTCAGTTGTCTGCAGCATCATCCATGTTTGAGGCATCCTGAGGAACTTCACAGAGGGTGGGGTGGGCTGGTACTACTGAAGGCAAATGGAGCAGGCTTTAGTCACAATGAACAGCACACAAATATTACAGCTGTTGTTCAGGATGGGAAAAAACTCTGCAAGCCTACACAGCTGACCCTGCTGGATACATAATTCCTCTTTTGGCTATGATGGCGAGCACAGCACGAGGACACAGTGATGGGCAATTATGTCTGAATCTGTTCTACAGAGATTTACAGAGACAGAAATTACTGCATGCACAAATCCACGGGCTTTGAAAGTTATGCTGGACAAAGAGAAGCAAGAGAAGGAGGAAGCATTGACTGTCATGTCCTACCAGTGCACAGAAAATCTTTCAACAAAGCAACTGGTTAACAAACTATGAACCAAATTGTTTTAATAATTTGAACCAAGTGTTTCCTGTCAGGAATGGCCAAGTATTTTCTGCAGCCATTTGTTAAACTTCTCAGTCCCCTACTTTGAGATTGCATTTAAAGAACAATTAATGATAAAAGTTTTTAAATTGGATTAAAATTAATCAAAAGAGGTGCAGGGGGTGAGGAAGTAGTGTATTGCTTGCACTTTAGATTAATCACCTCTTTTTACCACAGCAAAAAATTAATAAAAAAAAAATAAGGATCAATTTTGGCAAAAGGTAAATAATTTCACCTGATTTTTCTCTCTTAGTGTCTAACTAAAAGTTTATTAATCCCTCAGGTGTACAGGATATTCCAGTGTGTCTGTCCAGTTTTACATACTTGAAAGTTTCTCTTTGGATCTTGCCTTGGCACGAGACTAAACACTACCAAAAATTACTCACCTCCATGTAGACAGTAATGCTCAAGCAATAATGGTCTCTCATTTATTTTGGAAAAGCATCTGAAACTCTAACGACAGCTCTCACCCTAGCAAATGGTGCAAACACAGCAAATTGCTTGAGGAAAAACCATTTAATCAGTGTTTTACTGGTTTTCATCTCGAATAGAGCAATATATGATCCACATTAAAAGATACAGTAAAATTATTACAAATTACTGGATGATTATCCCAGTACAGGCCAAATTTGTTAGGCAATCAAAGCCTGTGGCTTAATGCCACTGCTCTGCAAGGGATAAGCCTGGAACTGAGAACTGAGAGCCACTGGTGAGAGAACACAGGGTGGGGACACCACGAGATCACAGCCTCCAGCCTCCCTGCATCCATGCAAAGGAGCTCAACTCTGAGCAGAGCTGGGAACTGCCCTCCTCTGCCCTTGTGCCACCACATCTTCAGCCACCTCAGTGCAGGGAATTGCCTCCCAGCTGACACTTTCTCCTTCACAAACCTGTCTGCTCTTGCACAGGTGGACTGGACTCGAGGCTGGAAACCTCAGTCATGGTTTTGTGTGCACAAATGCACGTGGAACACTCATGGCTGTAAGCTGGACACTGCAGCAAGCAGTTAGACAGACCCACCAAATCCATCAGTACAATCAGCAGGTGAAGGCTCTGGGGGGAGAGCCCACCCACAGGAGCTGGAGGATGATGTTTTGATGCTCATGAACCATGCAGGTTAATGAGGAACCAAGGGGTCTGTGCTGTGCTTCTGAGAGGCATCACTCTCACCTTCAACACAACAAAGCCTGGGAGCACAGGCTGCTCCCAGGAGCAGTGCAGGATCTCTGCTGAATGCTGAAAGCTCCAGGCAGACCCCAGCAGGCCTCCCAACCCAGCCCTTCAGCAGAGAGTTCAGCCTGGCACAGCAGGGTGGGGAGCAAGGGCAGGACTGCCTTGCTGAGGAGACAGAGCAAATTTCTGCACATGTTCCATCCTGGCTTTTTACTTCACTCAGCACATGGAGGCCTCAGAAGGGAATGAGAATGCCCTCTCTTATTCCTCTCTTAAACTTCTAAAATCTCTGTGAATCAATCGAAGGAGGAAAAAAAGACTGAAAAGAAGGTAACTAGTGTAAGGAAACAGCTGAAAGCCAACAGGTGAGTCCTGCTTACTCCACCTATTCCATGTAAAGCTGATTAACTCCTGTACCATTACAATCTGACTGCCAGCTTGGGCAGAGCAGCGTGGCTGGAGCCTGTGACAAGCCTGCAGTGACACAGCTGATAGTGCCACAGCCAGAGAGCCCCTCCAGCCCAGGGCAGTTGTCAGCACTTGGCTGTGCTTCAGGGACTCCCAGGTTTATGGGGCTGTTGGGCAACTGCTTGTCACTGCTGAAAAAAAAACCTTGTAAGGGATGGAAATGAAAAAAGCAGCAGTTGTCCCTGCAGGAAAGGAGTGGCATCTGTCACACACATGGATGGCCCAGCAGGGACAGTATCTCAGAGTTTGGTGGCTGCAGGACACAACAAAAGGCTGAACATCCCTTGCAGGGTCTCTCTGCCTCAGAGCAGCTCCTGGAGACCACACCATCTCTGTTTCTGTACCTGCTCCATGAAGGCTTCCTTTTGGGTTTTTTAATGCAGAGGAAGTATTTTAACCATAAAACCTGTTTCCACTTGCCTCACTGAAACCTGCTCTGTGTTTCCTCCAAACCAGTCCAGAGCAGCAACCAGAGGCCGTCAGCACAACACTGACAGGGAAGCAGAGCTCCAGGCTGTCCCAGGGCAGCAGGCTCAGGGTCCCAGCTGGGGCCAGGGCTCAGCCCAGCCCAGGTGCCCTGCAAGGGCTCTGGGCACCCCCAGCAGTGACCCAGCTCAGCAGCAGGACCTCAGGAGCACCAACGCTGCACCTCCAGTGAGAGGCAGTGATTGATCACACAGCTGTTTGCTGTGGGAGTGGAATGGAAAGTCTTTTATTGGCAACCTCATTATTTAGTGATAATTAGAGCCCAGTGTGCCATAAACTGCCCCCAGTTTTTATTTTTACAAAGAGAAGGTAAATTCACTGCTCCTTCTACAGATCTCTTCAGTTAGCCCCCAAGTACAAAGGCAATAGGAAATGCAATGGCATAGTTAAATCTAATATAGAATTAAACAAACCCTTACCCACTCTGTGCCTTTCAGAGAGATGGGAAAGGGAGAACTGTAGCTTAAATTATTCCTGCAGCTTTACTTGCTTAGTCTCCAGCAGCTCTAATCTGTCTCATTTGTAATTTCTCCCAACTGCAGGAGGCACATTGGAATTGCCAGAGAAGATCAGCTCACCAGCACATTTAGCCCTGAATTCCTGCCTCTGGCAGCTGCCTGAATTTTAACTTGCACTGTAAAGCTAACAAAAGGTATTTTTCTGAACCAGGATGCCAGCTTGTAGCCTCAAGCTTCCCTTTCACATCTTGCCCCCACATTTCCTCCCTAAGATATACATTGTCCTCTACACTCCTTGTTCTGCTGGTGTGCCTTTCACTGGCACTCCCAAAAACGAGATACAGAAGGAACTTCTTCCCCAACAAGAAATGTCAGGAAGGAGATCCCAGGGTTCAGAGGGCTGGGATGTCCTCTGTGAGTTGCAGAAGAGAGACCCAAAGGACCTGATGACTGAAATTACACCTACAGCTGTAATTCTCCACCAAACTCCTGGCCTTGCCCATGGTTTATATAAAAAGAGTATATTACCACATTTCCTTACAAAGCAAACAAGCAACAAATTCTGATTTAAAAAAAAATAATTCAAAAACCTTTAAGCTTGGCAACATCTAAATAAAAGCCACTTCTAGTGTTTGTGACAGAGCACCACTCCCAGTCCCAAAGTGCCCAAGGCACCTGAGAAGGGCAGGGACAGGAGCTGGTGTGTTCCCCTGGATGCCTGTGACACTGCTACAGCCAGCACACAGACACTTCTACAAACACACTGCTGCTGCTTCAGCACACTCAGACTGAGAATTAGATAGCACTAAATACTGATCTGGGGGAGGAAAGAAGCTCAAGACTTCTCAGTCCTAATTTGAAAGCCAGTGCAGTAATTTTCTGTCACTTCCTGGGGCTCATTTGACATGGCAATCACAACAGGTGAGGAACCACACTCCCACTTTGATGTAATTTCGAGTAACAACAGCTTGTTACTGCTGAGGAGTGATTAGTGGCAGCACTTCCATCACAAGCTAAGTGGCACAATATTCCTGCTGAAGTTCAGCTCTCTGCCAAAGCTCGTGGAGTGATCGCTCCTGCAGAATCTCTGCATTCAGTGGGGAGAGCGATTCTGTATCTCACTGGGAGAGCTGAGCAGCTTTATTAAAAAGCAACCCTTTGTGAATTACTGTATTAACTCAGCAGAGAGAAAAAAAGCCAGTTTGCAGGGATACTACTGAAAAAATCAAGAAGTTTCAGTTCCATTAAACTTTTACATTCTTGAAATTGTAATTTTATCGTTAAGTCTGATACACTGAGCAATTTGAAACAGAACCTGGCTGGGGATGTTCTGCACAATCTATGAATATTCAGCAGCAGTTTGAACCTTGAGCTCCCCCTTGTGCCTTGCAGCCAAATTACGAACAGAATAATTGGGGTTCCTTTACAGCCTTGGCTGCTGGGGATTTTGGGAGAGTGGATCCGAGACTGCAGGAGCAGTCCCTGCCCAGCCCATCCCCACACGAGGGGTTAACATCACACACAGCACCTGGCTGGGAAAAAAAGACTAAAGGTGACCACAAGGGGTTTGTCCTTGTGCTCAGCCCACAAAAGGATGAATATTTCATAATGCTACTGACACATCAAAATGCAGCTTAATGCCTGTGATCCATGCTACATGCAAAATGTAGGATCCAGAGTCACTCTCTTCGTGGATTCCTTCACTTTGACCAAAACATAGTTTGTGACCTGTTTTAAAATGAGCATTTTCTCCCTAAATCCACACAATCTGAGGCATATTGTGCTACCTGAAACAGCCTCTGAAAAACCAAGGTTCACCTCCAGCCTGAGCCAGTGTAATGTCTGAAAGACAGAGAACACCAAGGCAGCAACTGTACAACAGATTAGACTGCTTCAAGGGCAGTCTTTGGGGCCAGTCATTCTAACCCCTCATTGCAGGTTTATTCCTTTACTCTGAAGTTACAGCTCATCTGTGAACTGACAAGGAGAATACTGCTTGGTTCCATCAGTTCCACTATGCTCCCATGGATTACTAATGCTGACACCTGAGAGCTCCAAGAATTCCCATCACCCATTTCACTAGCAGGGAAGTGTTTCTTCAAGCAAAGTTCCCTGTTTTGAAATATTTCTGTTTTCCTCATAAGGAAAATCTGTGCTTGTAACTAAGTTTGGCTTATAAACCACACACAAGAAACGCTTAAAGGCGACAGTGCTTAAAAACCAAACTAATGCACATATAAAATACATCTTAAAAATGTGTATCGAGAACTTCCCTTGCACCAGGGATTTTACCAAGATGAAATGCTGCTCACCTTACAACCAGAGAGGAATTAGACTTCAGCAATTGCATTTATATTGAAATATGAAAGAGCTGTGTTTATGAGAAGTCTGTGGTCTGATGCTTTTCTGGGCCTTCAAGCACAGGGCTGCTGTAAATCTGCTTTTCCTGAGATTGATTCCACTCTCCTGCCCTGCTTTCTGAACCAGGGCCTCCCCACATAAAGGCAAGGAGTTGACATGAGTAGCCTTCAAATATCCTCCTAGGTGTTTAGGGCTGGGGGTTTTTTGTTTTGTTTTAATAATTTCCCCATTATTTTCTATGACAATGATTAGTTTTTTTTCCCAGACACAGATAGTGATTTGCACGGGGCTGAAAGCAGATCCCCATGGAATGAGCACAAATTAAGCAGCTTCATTAGATGAGTATTCCTCATTGCCAATTTGTGGTTTTTGGTGATCTTTCAAGCAGTCTTAATCCAGTGGATAGGGGCAATATGGATTTAATAACCACACATGGTTTTACTCAGAATGTTGCCTGGCACTATGTCAAATGCCTTACNAAAGGTGACCACAAGGGGTTTGTCCTTGTGCTCAGCTCACAAAAGGATGAATATTTCATGTTACTGACACATCAAAATGCAGCTTAATGCCTGTGATCCATGCTACATGCAAAATGTAGGATCCAGAGTCACTCTCTTCGTGGATTCCTTCACTTTGACCAAAACATAGTTTGTGACCTGTTTTAAAATGAGCATTTTCTCCCTAAATCCACACAATCTGAGGCATATTGTGCTACATGAAACAGCCTCTGAAAAACCAAGGTTCACCTCCAGCCTGAGCCAGTGTAATGTCTGAAAGACAGAGAACACCAAGGCAGCAACTGTACAACAGATTAGACTGCTTCAAGGGCAGTCTTTGGGGCCAGTCATTCCAACCCCTCATTGCAGGTTTATTCCTTTACTCTGAAGTTACAGCTCATCTGTGAACTGACAAGGAGAATACTGCTTGGTTCCATCAGTTCCACTATGCTCCCATGGATTACTAATGCTGACACCTGAGAGCTCCAAGAATTCCCATCACCCATTTCACTAGCAGGGAAGTGTTTCTTCAAGCAAAGTTCCCTGTTTTGAAATATTTCTGTTTTCCTCATAAGGAAAATCTGTGCCTGTAACTAAGTTTGGCTTATAAACCACACACAAGAAACGCTTAAAGGCGACAGTGCTTAAAAACCAAACTAATGCACATATAAAATACATCTTAAAAATGTGTATCGAGAACTTCCCTTGCACCAGGGATTTTACCAAGATGAAATGCTGCTCACCTTACAACCAGAGAGGAATTAGACTTCAGCAATTGCATTTATATTGAAATATGAAAGAGCTGTGTTTATGAGAAGTCTGTGGTCTGATGCTTTTCTGGGCCTTCAAGCACAGGGCTGCTGTAAATCTGCTTTTCCTGAGATTGATTCCACTCTCCTGCCCTGCTTTCTGAACCAGGGCCTCCCCACATAAAGGCAAGGAGTTGACATGAGTAGCCTTCAAATATCCTCCTAGGTGTTTAGGGCTGGGGGTTTTTTGTTTTGTTTTAATAATTTCCCCATTATTTTCTATGACAATGATTAGTTTTTTTTCCCAGACACAGATAGTGATTTGCACGGGGCTGAAAGCAGATCCCCATGGAATGAGCACAAATTAAGCAGCTTCATTAGATGAGTATTCCTCATTGCCAATTTGTGGTTTTTGGTGATCTTTCAAGCAGTCTTAATCCAGTGGATAGGGGCAATATGGATTTAATAACCACACATGGTTTTACTCAGAATGTTGCCTGGCACTATGTCAAATGCCTTACAGAAATCTAAATGTACTAACAGAGTTAACTTT
This sequence comes from Polioptila caerulea, assembly GCA_013397295.1. Classification (NCBI taxonomy): domain Eukaryota; kingdom Metazoa; phylum Chordata; class Aves; order Passeriformes; family Certhiidae; genus Polioptila; species Polioptila caerulea. The sequence goes on from VYXF01001202.1 coordinate 107,542, forward strand.
ATCAAACTTTTGAAAATGCCAACAAAAACTCAGCATCAAGATTTCCTGATAAGATCCCATTTATGAACCAGTGTTCCCTGGAATTCTGGTTCTACCTCTAGGTCCCACATGACCCTTCCTAACTGCAATTAGCAGCTGCTTGAGCATCCCAGTCACTGACTCTGGAACACTGACACCTCAGGAGCTTTTCCTCCAGGGTTTCCCAAGCAGTGTTTGACAAGCAAAACCATTTCTGTGACCTTATGGATGGAATTAGTCCCCAGAGGCTGCACACAGCAGTCCCTGCACAGACACAGCACCCACCAGGGTTACACTCTGCAACCATTACAGGGGTATTTGTACCCAAGCTGTGCACGTGGTGGCACATCTGGAGTACAGAAACAACGAAAAAGGGTAAAAGCTTTTGGTGGCAACCAAAGGCTGCCCTGTATTTGCAGGAATTGGGTTCCCTTCCACCCATCTTTCACACCCTCAGCAAATCAAAGCAGTTTCTGTCAGGACCGTGTCTACTGCACATGAAACTGCTGTTCCCCTTTGTCTTGTAAAACAAATCTGTTGTGTTTTTTCAAAATAATTTAATTCTAGCCAAATTCTGCTACTGTAGAACCCAGATAGTCAGACTTGTATTGGTATCAGGAGGGCAGCTGGCTAAACCTGATTGATTTTACCTTTTTCTCCACTCTTCCTGGGATGTGTGTACCTGAGTCTTTGCTCCTCAGTGGGGAAACACCTGGAGTTTGAATGTTTCTGTGTTCCCACATGCTGCCCCCAGCAAGGATCAGGACTGTTGCAGTGCGAATTCTGTGTTTTATTATGTAATTTAGACTCTCCTACCCCTGCCCCCTATGTGCATGTTTGCTGTGCTTATTTGTTATGGTTTTACACCTTTTGTACCATGTCTGGTTTGTTCCAGTGTCCCCTGTTTCCCTGAGTTAGTCCTATCCTGGCATTCCCCTAGCTCTGTCTTTAGTCCATGTCAATCTCCTAAGCCCTATCCCCCTTGTCTTCCCACCCATGGTCAGTTCNACACCCCAGCCTTGGCTGCATTTGGGACTGAGCTGGCACAGCCTCTCCTGACACCCCAGCCTTGGCTGCATTTGGGGCTGAGCTGGCACAGCCTCTCCTGACACCCCAGCCTTGGCTGCATTTGGGGCTGAGCTGGCACAGCCTCTCCTGAAGTGCCCACTCGTGACGCGCTGTGACCGGGTGAGACAATAACCACGGCAAGAGCCAGCGGGGAAACGGCAGCGCGACACAGGGCCAGACAGCCCCCTGGGCCTGCGCACAGCCATCCTGCGGGTGACGTGGCCAGCACCAGAAATAAGACACTGCCAAAACACTTCGATGCACCCTCACTGCTACCAGTTTAAAGAGATCTGATGAGTGTGCAGATTTGAATACTGAAATATCACCAGCACACTCCTCCCTCCTCTTGCTCCCTTAAGCACCATCAGGGAGAATGTCTTGGCTCCCAGGGCCACCACTCTTCCCACAGCTCATTCTGCTTTCACAATTGGAGTGTATTTTTTACACTCACTTTACACATTTTTTACATATTTTACTGTTTACAGCAATAAAAGATCAGGAGGATATACTTTGAAAATTTAAGAGGTTTAGCTTAAAAAAAAAAACTCCTTCCTTATTTTCCATAGCAAAGTAAAGAAGGAGAAGAAAGAAAAAAGAAGTGCTTGCAAAGCTACAGAAAAGTCAAGTTACATAAAATAATTGTTTAAACTTTTTTGTGTTCTCTCCCAAAACCTCGTCACAAAGAACTCCAAAATTGGGATTTTTTTTTTTTTTAATTGAACTTGCATCACATCTGTGAATTAAAAAGAACCACAATTTGGGGAGCACATTTATCTCTTCTGCTGAAGATGTGTGCCAGTTTTCAGACATTTGTTTTTTGGATAAAAAAAGAAAAAAAATTATCAAATGCCATTGCTTTCTAGGAAAAGCACAGCAAAAGGCTGACCATTAGATGGTCACACAAACTGAAATTAAACTTGTGGAACTTCAGCTCGAGAGTGTGTGTTTCTGGGAGATAAACATGCAATACATTCTAACAAATCAAAGTTAATCTATTGTTATCTCTTTTTTATTTCATCAGCTCTTTGGATTAGACTACACAGCTTCACTACTATACACCAGGGAATTGAGTAGATGGAAAAAATCTTTTTTATTCTTCTTACTTTAAAGAATACATTTTTCAAAGCCTGATTATAAATCCTCGGCTGGCAGGAATTACTACCATAAGTATTGTGTGAGAAATATATTCTCAGCACAGTGCAAAAGGCTTTCATGGTGGATTTGAGGAGAGTAATGAAAATTAACATTAAACCTGAAACTGGGCAGACACTCCACCTCTCCACACCAAGTCTAATAGCTCACCTTCAGATGTGCATACTGGCCCTTATTTGGTATTTGGAGCTACAGAGCAGGTGCTTTTAGACACTTTGAATGCATCTGCTTATTTCAGCCTTCAGGGCACTGTAGTGCCTTAAGTCAGAAAAGGGAAATGGCACCAACCCCCCACCAAATCACTGCCTGTGGGGCCTATCAGCAGTGACTGTGCCCCCTTCCTGTACCAGAGAACAACTTCACACGGCTCCTGGGGGTTACCTGTCCCCAAAGAAGGGCCCCACACCTTGTGGGTGAGGCGGTGCAGGTGGGCACACCTGCCTGTGCAGGGGATGCTGCCCCCACTCAGCTCTCCCCACAGGACTCTGCTTTGACCAGGGCAGACCCCACACACGGTGTGGGGCCTGTCCAACACCTCTGGCAGAGCCCCAGACAAGGCAGTGCTTGCCCATCCCACGGTTCAGGGCAGTGGGGAATAGAGAGAACCCCCCAAACCAGCCCTAGGTGCTGGGACAGGCACGCAGGGGTGTCTCAGCAGTGTCACTCTGTGCTTCGTGTCCTGCTGCTCCACACTGGGCAGTGGCAAAGCCACACTGCACAAAATGTCTGAAGGGTTACAGAGACAGTGGATAAAACGGACCAAGACCACTGGGAAACTGCCACCAAACAGAATTTTTTGCTCCCATTTACTAATTTTCGTCAGCCATCCCTCCTATTGTTCTTGGCCCTTTCTGGACTGTTACTTTTTGTGCTCTCTGCTGATAATTGCAGGCAGTGATGAAGTGAAACTGCTAGCAACTGGTCTGCTGGCTCAATAATGCAATCTCACATATGGACGAACCCTAAAAAGCAATCTATCAAAAGAAGAATAAGCCTCTCCTTTGTCCCAGGGGCAGAGACAAGGTTTTATTAAAAAAGGAGGAGGGGGTTATGGGTGAATGTCTTTGTTGAGAATTTTTACAATTATATTTCAGTTTTCCTCTCAACACTGAGCTGCCACTTGCTCCCACGTCTCCTGGGTGTTTTGCCTGTGTAAAACAACAAAATGCAAACGGGCCAGTTTTAATTTAAAAGCAGATCAAATAAAGAATGACCCTTAGGCTGTAACCTATGCAACAATCATTAAGCAATTTCAGGCTATTCTAAAAGGAGCTTTTCCACTGAAAAATTTTCCAATGAACTCCCAAGCACATCCTCCAATCTTGCTGAACTCATCAAGTTTAGCAGGAAACCACCACACTAAATGCCCCACAGTAACAGCATTAAATTCTCTGGATGCTGGATATTTATTCTGCATGTAGTGTATTACATCCAGTGCATTAAATGCTCTCTTAGCAACTAAACAACCTCTCTTCACCAAAATGAGCTCACACAGATTCTTAATAACAGACAAAACCCCAGATACCCATGGGAGAACATAATTCACTAAAAACCAGTCCATCTCTGACCTCTCAACCCTTATGAGGGATCTTCAGAAACACTTCTAAAACACAAGCGTTGGAACTAAAATTCATAACTCTGCTGGACATTAAAAAACCCCAATAAATCAGACTCAGTTTATACACAGTGGTTCCAAAGAATGTTCTATTTCCCCATCCTCTTAGGCTACAGGCTATGACCAACCTGTCTCCTCTCTTCTCTCTCTGCCTCTGCACCTTCCCACGGGCACAACCCCCTCCTCATCAGCTCCCATATCAGAGCTGCAGCCTCCCTGCCAGCAGTGAGCTCATTTCCATCCCAGAGGGACTGTGCATGACACTCTGGGCCTTTGCTCTCCTTAAGGCACTCACCCAGGAGCAGCAGCCACTGCCCATCCAATTTCTCCATCGGATAATGCCTTCATCCTGGCACAGCACACGGAGCCATCTCACACTGCACTCCTCTGCTCCCTTCCTCCTGGGTCCTCTCCCAGGAGTGTGCAGTCCCTTCCTAAGGAGCTCTGGGCTCCCAGCAGATAAAACACAGCCCTGTCCCCTCCAGCTCCTCAGGGCAGACACAACACAGCAAGTGACAGTGACCACAAGGGAGCTCAGCTTGAAGCACATTCTACTGAAGTCAAGTTGCATCTGGGGCCGTTTTAAATTTCCACCTGCTCTCTGTGACCCTGAGCAGCTTTTCCCACTTTCAGGGTTACTCCCTGGAATGAGTTCGTTGACCCCTCTCATCCTGCCTTATTTTCCTGTCCTGCCTTGCCCACGCTGCCCATGTGCTGACTGGCAGAGCAGGACAGTTCTGCATCAGAAACTCGGCAGCACCTGCCTTTCCACACCTGCTTCAGCAACCACAGGCAGAGAACAGCTACAGCTCAAAAGAACTTCCTCTGATCGCTGCTAATGACCCCATTAATTGCATAATTAATTAATTAATTAATGCCAACGGAGTAACCCAGGAGACTGATACAGTCAGGTGACTGCAAGGGATGACAGCCTGCTTTAACTTCTGCCTGGAATTAGATACATTCTAATGAAATCACCAGCTGAGGACAACAGATCTGCAGGTGCCCCTGCTCCAGGTATGGCCTTACAAATGGTTAGACTTGCTGGGACATCAATAACATTTCTTCCTGAAATTGGCAATTGTAAGCTAAAATTGAAGTGATCCTGTGAATTTGAGCCCCAGTTCTGTGTAAGGAAGCATTGAGGACACAAATCCAATCAAGGGGTCTTGAAAGTAGTGATGGGTTTTCAACTGTGTTACATCCTCCCCTGGGAAAGTTAAAAAAAAAAACAAAAAACCAAACAAACAACATCAAAAACACAAACAAACAAACAAACCAAACCAAAACAAAAAAAAAACAAAACACAAAAAACCCCCAGGACTTGTGAAGTGTGGAAATGCTATATTCCACACCTCCTCTCCTTCTGGACTTAAAAAGTTGAGAGAAAAATGTTCTAAGGTATGGAGAGCTTAGGAGAGTAAATCTTTTCTTGGTCCCCTCAGAACTCAGGGAAGCAAAGGCAGAAAGCTGCCAAAGCCTCAGTGCCCAGGATGGCACAGACTCTGCAGCCAGGTAAGCAGGTTTGTCCAAGGATCCCCAATGCTGGGCTGCCTCCCCGTGCCAAGGCTCAGCTCACTTCCCCTGTGACCCTCAAATCCACAGCCATTAGAATTCAAATGGGATTCCATTCCTCCCTCAGTAAATTTGTCTTCTGTTTGTCTCCTTTGCTGGCCCTATCAGCCCAAGACAGAATTTACTGCAGTTAAACACGGGGTAGCATCTGTTCAGCTATAAATTAATCACTGCCAGATAGGAATAAAGATAATTAGCTTCCTGGAGTGCATCTTTTTCTTTAGTTGTTAATTACCTACACAGGGACCTGCACCTTTCATGGAGTCAGCATAATCACAGCATTGAAATGCCATTATTCAAACTCTTTCTGAGAAAATACTCACCATCTTTATACCTCAGCAGCACGGAATTAGATACTTTTTTATCAGATGGAGACACGATTACAGTCAAGGCCCTTGCAAAATGAAATAAACAAGTTAACACCGTGTTTAAAGTTAATTTTCTGTGCTACTGAAGTGTAATACAATAAAAATGAGCCACTGCAGGCACACCACAGTCAGGACATCTGGATTCTCCTTCCAGTTTTACAGGGGTCATTCTATAGGGCTGCCCCTGTAGTTCAAGCACCTTCTGACAAATTCAGGTGACACCTGGCCAACACTGCAGCCTTTTGTGCAGAACCCTGCAACTTCTACGTATGAAGTACAGGGTTTTGAGCAGCCTTCTTGCTTAGCATTAAAAAAATTCAAAAGTTGTTTAGAAATTGATTATTTACAGAGATGCCTGATCAAAAAATGAACATATATTTCTTTAAGGCTTCCCAGAGCACAACACATAAAACCCAACAATATTGAATTTCAACTCCTGGTATTGTTATATGAGGTAAGTTTTTGTAAAAACCAAAACCCCAAACAAATAGGAGAAACCTTCAAGTCCAAACAAATATGTAACATGTACCAATTTCCCCTCATGAAACAAAAACTGCCAGTTGTCAATTTTTATAGGAGTTCAGTAAGTGCACTTCTTCCTGGCCACAGGATCAGAAACCTGGGACACAGAAAACCTCCTCTTTCCTGAAGCCTAATTATTGAATACCTTTGTATTTCATGCTGAAATAACTGACCAAGGGGAAGAATTCCTCCCACTGTCTCCCAGGGCAGGGAGGTGCAGCTCTGCCACGACCACTCAGCTGATCCCCAGGCCCTTGTGGAGGAAAGGAGCCTCATGCCTCCCTCAAAGCCTGCAGGGGCCTGGGGAAGAGCAGCACCTTTTGGGAATCCATTGGATGGATTTCCATGAGAACATCACCCATTTCCTTCTGCACTGCAAACAACTGCAATCCCCTTGACTGAGTCTGTGAGTTGTCAAACCCAGGCTGAGGATCCACTCAAGGAAGCTATACCAGCATTAAACTACCAAACTGCCAAAACCAAAACTGCTAACCTCAAAGGTGGGTCAAATGAGTGAGACTGTATCCTGTTGAGCTTTGTTCAGCTTATAGTTACAAAAATTCTATGCCAGTATTGGATGGGGCAATGGAAAAATGGGTGCATGGAAGGAACAGCTCTTCCCAATGACACCAGTGAAGACTGAGGGCACCTGCTGAAACAAATGTCTAAGCTGGAAAATGAAGGAGAAGAAGCACATGGCATTTTCCCTGATAGAACACTCTGAAAATCCAGATCAATAGGCCTTTGAGAGCAGAACTCCTGGAGAAATGACCTCAGGAGAGATTGACATTGAATATCAGGAAAAGATTCTTCACCCAGAGGGTGGTGGGTACTTCACAGGCTCCCCAGGGCAGTGGGCACAGCACCAAACCTGTCTGAGTTCAAGAAGCATTTGGACAATGCTCTCAGACACACGGTGTGACTTGGGGTGAGCTGTGCAGGGCCAGCAGTTGGACTCAGTGATCCGTGTGGGTTCCTTCCAACTCAAAATATTCTATGGTTCAAAATGGAATGTAAAACTCAAGGTTAACACCAGAAAGTACATCTTCTCATAACATAAGACACTGTAATGCTTTTCACTGAGAAATGGTCTGAATATCCTCTCCTCTGGCTGCCAGAAGGTGGTAGTATTTCAAAATATTAATATTATTTATGAGGAAACACACTCCCTGGTTTATGAAGGCTGGCTGCCTGCCAGTGCTGTATTTATTGTGCTCACAAGAGTTACAGGCCAAGCTCTGCAAAGGGCCTTGATCTGGAGCCCTGGGTGTCAGAGGGACTGGAAAACAAACTGCAGAGCCTGGGCATTCCACACAGGCAGCTTGGGGGAAAATGTATTAATACCTGCTTGTCAGTGGGGCAGGCTGACACAGTATCAAACATCAATGGCAACTCCTAGAACCTGCAAAAGGAACTGAGGGAAACATTCCCAGGCTGAGAACAGAGTCTCTGAAGGATCACTTGAGGCCAAGTCTCACTGTGGAAATGAACACCACTTTACAAAGTCATTAACTCTTCTCAAGCTTTTTCTGCTACCTTCAGAAATGAGTTCTCCAGCGAGGACAAAGCAAGTTTTAGGATGGATCTGTAATTAAATAAGGCTGCCAAAGAACAAGTCTGACTCATGTTAAAAGCCAGTCCCTGGCACATGGTGTCTGAGTGTCTGTCAAGGTAACCTGAACAAAAGCCATTCCACAGAAGTGCTAGCAAAAGAATTCGGAGCATTTGTTCACAAATGAACAAAATTCTGCAATCTTAGAATCGGGGTGAAATTGCTGCAGCCACACAAATACAGTGCATGTTGCTTGGCCCAGATGTGGTTAGTCAGAGGAATTGGTTACAGAGACAAAACCCAGACATCCTAACCAAACAAATTAAATCCAATCTGTTTTTGCAGGATACCATAGGCAGAAAGGGCACTGCTGGCAGATCCCTTCTGAGCAGCTCTGCAGGATGAGCTGGGGGCAGGTGGCACAGCAAAATGGTCTTTTGGAAATCATGACAAGAAAAGATCCCAGCAATTCTGCCAAAATGGACCCACACAGCTGTGCCAGCTCACAGCATTACCACAGAGTCACTGCCAAACATCTCCTCAACATGGAATATTACACCAAATGTTCTGCCATTCCTCCTGTTGGTGGAGACTGACAGGATGAAGGTGCCACAGGAGGACAATGGCTGTGTCCCCTCCCAGTCCTGCCCACAGAAAGCTCCTTCCACTCCATGGAAGGATTGCCTCAACAGCCCTGGCTCTTTGCCACAGCCCCAGGTCCCTGTCTGTCCCCTCCCCTGGAGAGTGGGAACAGCAAGCACAGAGCCTGGGGGGGAGGTTTCCAGGGAATATCTCCACTAAGAATCTCATTCCTGGGTGGGTTTCTCCTTCCTCACGAAGCTGAGAAAAGCTGAGGGGCACTGCCCAGGTCTGACCCACCAAAGAAAGCCACAGCCAGAACTCATTATTTACCACATGCAGGGACAGGTGAGATTTGCTTCCCAAAGGTGATCCTTCCTGAAGGCCTACATGACACTCATTCAGAAACACCTCCATGTACCCACTTGCTGCTAAAAGAAGTGGAAAAGCTGCCCCACCCCGGAGCTGCACATATTAATGGCCAATAAAACACTCCTGACTCTTGCAGTTTGATTTTATCCCTGCATCTTTAAGAAACAAAGTTTGGCAGAAGGCGCCTTTAATATTCAGGGAAAAAGAAGTTTTTACAATGGCACCCCAGGAACCAGAACAATAGTGCTGCCTTCATTCTGGTGTGATCTGTGCAGCTTGAAAAGTCATCTAGAAAACCCAAGTGCACAGGGAAAGATCTTTTCATTGGGAAAATAATTCCTTAGGGCATGATACACAGAAAAATCAAACCACAAGTTCCATGGATCTTGATTACACTCAGAGAATTGTGTGCTTCAAAACTGTTAGCTCAGCTCTGGTGAAAATCCAGTCAGAAGGAATAAGGCTGAAAAATAAAAGGCTACGTGGGAGATCCCTGGTGAATCAAAAGCAGTCTCATTCCAGCAAGAGGAAACAAGCCCTGGGTCTTGGCTGCCACCACAATGAAGTGATGGGTGAACTTTAGGAACAGTGTGCTGGCTCCAGGGAAAGAACATGCTTGTTGCTTGTACATGGTGGAGAAGTCTGGCCTTTGAGGCACGAAGGAAACCCCCTGAAATTTCTAGGAATTAAAAGCAAAAAGCTGAAACAATGTAAAAACAGCAGGAGGCAGAACAGCTTGGACTGGTATGTTCAATCCAGCTTTATCACCCATAAGAGAAAAATATTACACACAAAGGAACCCTAGGTAACAATTTCTTTTTTTTTTTTTTGAGTGTGCAAATACCACCTTCCTGTTGACCTTTTTAGTGAGAAATAGAATTTCCAATGCTGAGCTGAGGACTGCCTTGCCTTTTGGACATACACAAGTAAAATCAACACAGCAAGATTTTAGGCTCCTTTTTTTGCCCCAGGAAGGATGCTACACCCAAAATAGAAATGTTTAAAAAGGAACCAGGAATCTCCCAGCTTTGCTACTGTCTGGAGTCAGAGCCCAAATGCTGCATCTCCTACATCCCTCAGAGAGAATAAAAAGTGATGACATGTTCTGCACTGGTCTTGGAACTGTCAGGCAATAAATCCACTGCAAACGTTGATTTCCCTGGACTCAGCCAGACTAAAGAGAAATTGAGAGTCCCTTACTAACACGAGCTTACTGTTTTCCATAGAAATGTCCAATAAAAAGGTATTTATTAGATGATGAATTGCAAAGGGCTGTCAATTGAAAGTGATCTCTCATGCAAGTAAGTGGTCACACTAGGCAAAATCTTGTTTTGGACATTTAATCAAAATCAAGGGATGAATTTATACACAAATTCTTCATATGACTCCTTTTTCTACTGTTTCCCTTCTTTAAACAAGTTAGGGTAGAATTTCCAAACCCACCAGTAACACCCAGTGCTCACCTCTGTAACAATTCACTATTTAAACATCTGTATCTCAGTGCACATCAGGGCCTCCTGCACTCCAGAAGCTGCAATCCAGACTGACTGTCCCAGCCCTGCCACTTGTTGCCTCACACTCCAGTTATGAATATTGTCACTAAACATTTCAGTGTTCTTGCTATATACACAGGCAGTCCTGGAGCAACAGAACTAATGAAGCCTTTCCTTGGAGGGTTTTTTTCGTGTTTAATAAAGCTGCACTCACCTTACAGTTGTTCAATGAATGGAAGTATTAATGTGGTTTCTCTGTGCTTCCTATTCTTGCAGGAGTTGTAAAGCTAATATTGTGGAGAGCTCTTCCTTTCCATCAAATGGGCTTAGACTAGTTCAAATTTCACTGAAGTTCTCCAAGTTAAAGAAGTTAAAAGCAAAGGAGAACATTGTGTGGCTGCAGACACCTTGTTTCTATAGGAAACGATGCCAATAAAAAGAAGACAAAGCCTTTTTTATAATAATATTTAACTGCAGGAAAAAAAAAACCCAGAACAATTCAGTTGTGATCCTTGAAAATGCCTGGCTAGTTCTGCTCAGGTTTTAAACACACATTTGTCCCAAACATTTAATAACTGTGAGACTGTTTCAGGATTTCTCCTTCTGAAATGTCTGATTAAAGATTTTAGTGTTTTCAGGCCAGGTCAAGTAATAGTGTGTGAAACCCAACCTTTGAGGCCAAAGCTGCATCAGCACAGGGACATTTACAGCACTTTTTAGGCTGACAAATTATTTGAGAGAATTTGCCTGTACTGATCAATGAACAGGGATTTTACACAAGAAAACCAGTAAGAAGATGGAAGTACCAGCATGGAGGGACAGGGGCTATGCTAATTCCAAGGACATTTTGGATTAAGAAATCGCTTTATTTGTTTCATTTTTAGCAAAGCACCATCTTGCTGGAGCTCAAATGAAAGGCTGGGCAGAGGATGGGCTCGACAGGAGATGTCAGACACCACAGAGACCCTGAGTGGATTCAGCACAATTCCCCTGAGTGCATCCACTGCAGCCCCTACCCACAGGCAGGCTGAAAACACACCCTGACTGTGTTGGCAGAGCTCAAACCAGGCAGCAGCAGCAATCCAAACAGCAAAAGGCACTGGAGGAAAACAAACACATGGCGAGGAGAAAGGAGAGGAAAGGAGCACCTCCAGACAGGGACAGAGCTGCTAATTCAGCCTTCAGGAAGAAGGCATCTCTCTGCCCTGAACAAGTCCCAGTCTCAGGGGTAACAGTTCCTGAGAAGCAGCAAGGAATGACCAGAGCACACCCATGGCCTTGTGTGCTGGCACAGAGAAGCACACACCTCACAGACACCTCTGAGTTTGAAGCCATTCTCTGTTACCCACTCCTGGCAACAGGAGAGCTGTTTAACTCGGGGCAAACTGCAAGCACTGGGACAAAACAAACCAGTGAGGGTACAGACAAGAGCATGCTGCTTCCAGGGGTGTCCTCCTGGCTGCCCAGCCTGTGCCCCTGCTGCCACAAGTGACTCCTCACCAGCACAAGCAGTGCTTCTGGCTGCCACTACCACAGCTGCCTCCCACTGGAATTGTTTTCAACCTCATTCTGCCTGAAATGGTTTAGATGGAAATAGAAACCCAAACTGGGAGAAAAGCAGGCTTGTTATCCTTGTTTGACTGACAAGAAATTGAGAGAAAGGAGACTAAGCTATGTTTGTGAGCAGGAATTGTAGTGTAACTCACGTATCTCCTCAGATCCACGCTTTAAACATCAGACTTTCCAAACCCTTCTTCCTCTTCCATAAGAAGAAAGAGATTCACACCTTGATGGGTTTTGTGAGCCTCTTTGACTGAGGGGAGTCATCACCCTGCACCACCACCTCCCCACCCTCCCCTCTGCCTTTTCTCCACACAGGCCAAGCTCCACATGCCCTCAGGTTCCATCCCCCAGCCTTGTTCAGGTCCGTGCTCACACAGGCCCTGGGTGTCATCCTCCTAACAAGATCCAAAATCAGATGAGCTGTTTGAGAAATTTTATCCAACAGGACCAGAATTCCAAAATATATTTTATAACCACTATGGCATAAATACGTACACAAGGGGAGAGAAAGAAGCAGAGCTGAAGAATATGTTATCAGTATGGCTTCTGCACTGTTTTGCAGTCATTTAATGGTGTGGCTGTAGCTGATGACAACAGTGAGAGTGATGGACAGCCCAGCACCACTTCACAACACACTGTGATTTCAGCAAAAGGTCATTTCCATGAATTATAGATGACTAACTCCATCATGACTTCCACTAATGCAATGCTAGGGCTTACATTGTTTCTCCTACCTTGATGCTCCTGGTGGAATATTAGATAGAAAAGGCATGAGCATTATAAACTATCAAAGTAGCCAAAAAAAGTCTCAAACTCCAATAGAAGCTTGTAGAAGCTGGAGGTAAAGATGAGAAAAGTCCTTGGCACTAAATACATTAATTTTATTGAAAATACTGTACTGCGTAGTGTTAAGTACATCTGGAAAAAGTGATCTGAGGGTTTTTTTAGGTCCTCTGCCAACCTCTTTTCTTCAATTCTATCAATGGCAAGCAATTTTCAAAAGGATTACCTCTTTTCCAACTTAAATCCCAACCAGAGAATATGTTGCCCTCACAACATGGCAGCCTCATTCACCCTCAGGCTCTCACTTTGCCCAAGTGCAGCAGCAGCACTCAAGAGTGAGAGAAGGACCTGGCCCAGTGCTCAGACACACTCACTGCTCTGCCAGCAATTCCTTCATGGATTCACAATCCAGAGCCTTCCATGGACTCACAAGGAATAACATGATCCCTTCTGAAACTACAGGACCTGCCTCAGTTTTCATTTCATGAGACTCAGGTTTTCTGCCAGCACATCAGTGGGCATAAAACACCAGGAGTGTGTGCCTGTCAGTGGAGATATTAATTTACAGCAGTTGAAAACGTGCCTGGTGAACTTCAGTATTGTTAATCATGACTGGTGCAACTGGGACAAGAACTGAGCTCTTTGAGAACCAAAACTCACACTGATCCAAAAATTCCTGGCATTCCTCCCTGACCATTGTTGTGTCTGGCACAGACAAAGCACGCTGTAATAGGAATCTTTTTTGTTAATGTCCCTCAGGAATAAGGGCTACTGAAGACTGAGGATCACAGCAACAATCACACAGCAGCCCCACAAGCCAGGGAGGAAAAGCCTTTTCTCTGCAGTGTGGAGGGGCCCACACACATCAGCACTGCCACTTGGCTTGTGGGGAAAGGGGGAAAGATGCAGCCCCCAAGAGAGCAGAGGGTGAAGAATTCTCTCTCAAAAACCTGTTTTCTAGGTACTGTAAAAACTCCAAAGCTCTAGGGAGCTGGTGATATTGTTCAGGCTGTGGTTGGGTTGCTGGGATTTGGTAAAGAGAAAACATTTTACAGCTCATTAAGTGGCGCTTTGGGAAATGTTCTCATATCCGTTTTCAAGGGGCTGTAGAGAGCTTGCCTTGTGTGGTGGGTCAGGGAAGCAGTCATTTCAAACTAAGGGTTCCTGGAAAGGTGTGTGCAAATAGATTCATATACAAATATAGACATTCTGGTCTGAGGAACCTTACCTTACTGCTGTTGGTAGTTGCTAACATGTTACTGCTTTCACTTGCTAGATCTGACTAAGGGACACTATCTGCTGCTGCATCATGAAAACCAATCACCAAACAGCCTGGGAGGATGGGACAATATCACTGGGGCACCTTAACTGATCCTGAAAAACCACAGAATTGCTGTCATATTTTCTCCACATCATATGAAAGCCATTTTCTGTGCATGTAGGTGAAATTCCCATGTGGGCTGCACAGGAGCGTTCCTGGCCTCGCAGGGCTTAAGGGACAGCAATCTTTCCATTCCATCTTTATCTAAACTCCCTAAAACCCCCCACACAACATCTCTCTGAAAAACACCGAACTCTTCCTGCAGGCTGTTACTCCAGAGCAAGCTGTGTCAGAGGGTCAGAGCACTTCCACCAGCCATGGAAGGCCTTGATTGTACCCAAGGGCAAAGATGTGGTGGCATCTTTCCACTGTCCCCGCAGGTAGCTCACGTTTGGGGTACAGAATATTCTAGGGGGTTATTTTTGTTTGTTGGTTTTTAGGGGTTTTTTAGATTCTGTGTCATCTTGGAAAGACTCCCAGTCACAGGCAGTTCTGTGGAAGAAACCCAACATGTTCACCTCTCCTCTCCTTTACCTTGGGTGTCTTTGCAGGGGAGAACGCAGACAGACATCTCGACTGCTTGATTTTAGTTCAAAGGATACCCACTCCTGCTCTCTGTACCTCTGAGCTATTTGATGTTCTGCCTTCAGGACTACGAGGAAAGCCAAAAAATCCTACAAACACCTCTCTGCATGCAAAACCAACCAGTCCTGCTAAGTGTGGAACTGTGTAAACTCGCATTTCGAGCCGTATGTAAAACTGAGAATTAAACAGGGAAGTAAACAGATGGTCAACAAAAGTGAGAAAGAAGTAACTTCTCTCACATCCACATTTTGAGGACTTTTTAACTTCCTCTGAGATGAAAAAAACCAAACAAAAAACCAACAAAAACACCCAACCTCTCCCCCCCAAATCCCTATACATTAAGGTGTAATTTGTTTTTCCTCGTGAAAGATCAGTCAATTAAGAACCCTGCAGGAATGCCAAAGTCAGGAGTCTGCAGGTATGTGGGAGAAGTGTTGTAAGGCTGGGACTGCATGCCATCCCAGCCAACACTGCAGGGGCTTGAGAAGCAGCAAAGATGTCCCTGTGAAGTTGAAGGTGCTGTTTATTCAAAGCCAAATGTTAGCAGTGAGCCCAAAGGAGAACAGCCAAGCCAACAGGGTGTGCCTGGAATTAGTTTATTGGAAGGAAATTTGATGACTGGGAGCAATCAGGATGGAGCTGACAGCCAAACATTTTCTGGGGCTGATTCAAAGAAATCATCCAGGACTTGGCTAAGAGTCTCCCTAAGGACAGAGTCTGTCACTGCTAATTAGTTTATCAAAATGATGCTGTTCCTTTGGGTAGAATCAATTGGATTCATCTTCACATTTTCTACAAGTCCCTCAGTACTATTTTTCCAGCCAGCACATGTGCACCTTTAGAGAGCCTTCCTGTAAGATGAATTTTAGTTCTTCAGTGTGGTTCTCAATTGTTAATTGCCACAACTCCTTGTAGCCCAGTGCCACGAGAACAGATGGAGTGACACAGTCTCCTTTGTCACCCCCACCAATGTCACCACCAGTTCTCTCCCAGCTTGTGCCTCTGTGGAGCCTGCTGGAGCCTCTGCAGCTCTGACACACACGGTTCACACTGCCAAGGCAGAGGAAAATGTTACCTAACAGACACGAAGGAAACAGGAATCTGAAATGTATGCTGAGAAGTTTTACAGCACTTCACCTCCCAGTGCACAGTCTCACTGTTCTTTCTCCTTCCCATGCATGTGAAAGTGGAAGAAGAAAGTTCTGGCAAGTAAAAGGATGTTTGTCCTAAGAAAACAAACAAACAAGCAAAACCATCAATTAAACAAACAAAAAAGAAATCATTTAAAACCATTTTAAAGGTAACTTGTGTGCAAAACTGCAACAGCACAGCTGCTTCAGCAACAGTTCCACACACACATCCAGACTTACAGGGAAAAAAAAAAGGTAGGAAGCCCCAGAGCAAAACCAGGAGAGAGGTTTGTCTCGGGGTTTTTTTAATACTTTTGTCATCCCTTTCTTCACTGGAAAGTAATAAATCTTCTGCAGGCAAAAGTACCTGCTAGTATCATTAGGAGACTTAAACACAGCAAGATAAAACTCCCTGAAGCCAAAGTAGCTATTTGTGTCTAAGAAAACAATACAGTAATTTATACTTCCACTCCCAAATCTTCTGTTACTGCAGCAAATGTGCTCCTTTAACGATTAATCATAAATCAGAACAGTGGCAAGACATCAGTCTCCCCTTCCTCTGGGAGACACGTGGGATGTGCATGGAGAAGCAGGAGCAGGAGCTGGCTTGCCAGGCTGTTCAGAGGGAAGCTGTGCTGGGGGATCGCTGTGTTTCCCACCACAGCAGCCACACAGAATCTCTGATTCAGCATCACACCAGCCAAGGGGGGGAGCAGACATCAGAGAGCAGAGGAGCTGCTCTCTTAGAACCCTTAAATGTGACTCAGAAAGTGCTGGCCAGGGAACTGCACTCTGTGCTTTTACAGGAATGCCCAACACTTTTTGTGACAACTGCAAGGGAAAAGGAAAAATGCAGCACGGGACCTTCCCATGTGGAAGGGAGGCAACTTGTGCTTCTTTAATTAGTGGTCATTATTAACCAGAGCTGCAAAATGCTGGAAACCTCAGGCAGAAATTCTGAAACATTGACACTGTGGCTATTAGGAGTACTTGTAATATAAATAATCTCTTTGCCTAAGGTAAAACACTGGAATTTGATGAAAAGGTCACATCTATTAACCTATTGACAGTTCTTTTCAGGACCCCTTGACTCTTGGACAACAGGCCTAAAATACAGATCTTGAGAAGCTGGACCCTATCCAATGCTGTCCATACTGTGAAGTTATGCCTATTGTAGAATTGTCATTCAACAGTGAAAACATGCAGTGTATCTATAAGAAATGTGAAGAAAGGAGTGAGCTGATTCTGAAACAATTGACACCGAGAACAAAGCAATTGAGGACAAAACATGACAAATAATCGTCAGATGCCTGCTGCAGAAATAATTTCTGCTAGAAATGTATTTAGCTGCTATCATCTCATACTGCTTATCTACCCAGCTGACTGCTTGCCCAAAAAAAGGTGTGACATCAGCCCTTTGTTTTCATATAAAACAGCGTTCTAGGTGAGGGGGAAATGTTCCACACGTAGATAATTGTTTGCAGGAGCATCTCAGGTGGAGAATTAAAGGTATTTGGGATAAAAATGGAAAGATTTCTGAGAGGTACCCAGCAGTGTCTTCTCCCTCCTTCTCAGCCCGCCTGGAGGGTCACTGGTAGCACACAGAGCCCTCCCCAGGTGCCACAGGAGCTCACTTGCTACATCCATCCTCAGGGCAAGGCAGAGGAGGAAGGCATGGGACAGACAAAAACTCAGGTCAGCACTTGCCCCCTCTCAAAAACCTCAGGAATTTACAGATTGCTCTTAATCATCAAGTAAGCTGCTTTTAGGTCTAGGGCTTTGGGTTGTTTTCAGAAAAGGCATTTTTAGTCCCCTGAAAATAAAAACCACCACTACAAAATTATGCACATCCTGCAGAAAAAAAACACCCAGCTCAAACCCATCTGAACAATATTAAACTGCAATGTGTGGTGGGAATAAAGAGGAAAAAAGCAATCTAAACTTTGTAACTACCCTCCCTAACATCTCCCACCAGCAAATGGTTTCTTGTTTTAGGGCAGCACATTCACCCAATTTGGATTTGAATACTTAACACCACACACATCCCCTCAGTGTGAAATATTGCTGGCTGCCTGATCTCCACATCCCTCTCAGCCCTGGTGCTCTGGTGGGATTGCTGAGCTGCTGCAGAGCTGAGAGGTACAGCACTCATGTGTAATCTTTTCTTTTTCAGGGAGATTTTTTCAGACATTTATTCTCACAGGTTCTCACAAAACAAGCTATAATTTCACTATTTCTGTGAACAAGGAATAAGGAATCCTTATTACCATTTCTGTAGGGAATGCAATTAACAGATCTTGTGCTTACTTTAAATAACTGCTTAATGTATTTTGTTATTCCTACAGGATTTCTCACCTGACCAGGAGATCCTGTTTGAGTGCCCTACATTAAGAATTTCAGTGGTGTTCAGTAATACCTACAAAAATTCATCCCTTTAAAAAAATAAAAGTACAGAAAAAAAAAGCCCAGCCATGAGCAATTAAAAAGATGCAGCCATTTCCTCACAGCCATGCAATGTCTCCTCAAAACCTCAAAAACCTTTACATGGCTCAAATGGAACCATCCAGCAAATCTAGAATTTGCATCTTTGCTCTCCTCAGTAATAGAATATACTGGTGGATGGAACTGATGATATAAATGATCATTCTGGGTGCAGTAAATTCTGCTCATGGTCCTCATTTTCTTGGAATTGTTTGTGCAGGCTGGGATACTTTTTAATGAACAGAATCAGAATGGAAAAATCTTATACAACAGCAAGAAGACAGCATTTTTCAATGTAAAATGCCTTAAGGTGGGGCAGTTTTGGTTTTCTTCCATTTCTTCTCCTGAATTGTTGGAAGAATTAGGTCATTAAACCAGAAAAATAAGCTAGAACAGGTATTAATGAACTCAGAAGAGGAAACCAGCTCTAGTCTCCACATGGAACTGTCAAAAAATGTCTACATCCCCCAGTAAGACTGAATTTAACACTGGAGTCTCTGAAAACTTCTGTTTAGCTTGGTAATTCGATTAAAGCAAGACTTCTGTTTGAAATGCTATTTCATGGTTTTCAGTAAAAAAGCTTCAAATCCCTAATCATACTAAAAAATGAGCATTAACAACATTTAAAATACGTTCAGGACTCCTCAGCCCCTCTCAGTTATGTGAGCAGGTGAGACAAGTACCATCAATAGCCAAAGACAAATCGACTGCTTCCAGGTGTGCCCGGATGAACAGCATTTAGAATGGTTCTCAAAAAGCTGATTTTGTCAGCTGTTTGTGCTAAAATCCCCCCTTACTGCAGCTTTACACCGTGTTGAGGAGCCCTTCAAAGTGCTGAAAATCATCTTGTTATATTATTGCTATTATCAATAAAAGGGCACAGAGAGAAAGGTTAAAGGGATGAAGAATTCTGGTAACCTTTCTTTATCCAGTTTTAGCTGGACCACTCCCAGTCAAGCATTACAATATTTAGTGACATTTCTTATCCTCCTGACTTGGAGATCTTCCCTTTTGAACCAAATCCCTGCACACAAGAAGCTCAGCTGATCTCTGCATTGCTTTTTGAATCTCAAGCTATCATTGAAGGCAGAGAACAGAGAAAACCACAGTTTACTTTTACTGCCTAGGAAAACAAGAAATGCATTGAAAGCAGTGGCAATTACACACAGAGTGTTTGCAGAAAGGCAAACTCTTTTCAAGTGTAGCTTAAGCTCAGAAACACTTTGCAGCATTACAGCCATTTTACAAGTCTATTTGGGATATTTAAAATAGAGCATCTTTTATACAACTAGCTCAAGAAAGGCATCTTGAAAATGATTCCAAGTTGATTACCCAGCTTTATTTGGTTAAAGGAAGTCCTCTCAGTTAATGGACCCAATTGTCTAAATCGTGGGCTATCTACAAAGTTTCTCAAGAGCTGAGGGCTGACCTCATCATCACTTGACTCTCTGCAAAAGGTCCAGGCAGGTTTTGGCAGGAGGACAAGCCCCATACCCCGTTTATCCCAGGATTAGACTGGAAATGAGCTTCTTCACCAAACACAAACAGCTTGTAGAACTCACTAGCACAGAGTACAAGAGCTTGGGAAGGCTCAGACCAGGATGACACATTCATACAGCAGTGGGAGTCTGCACTCACGAATTTGTCTCAAAAACCCTGCACTCCTTGGATCACATCCTTCAAACAGCTCCGTCCCCACCCACAGGTGTTTGTGCACATCCACAACCTTCAGGCTGGATCCACTGCATTTACAAAACCTGCATTTCAAAACACACCTAAAAAATAAAGCTGAGAGTTGTGCTAGAGAGTTCAGCGTCTCTGAGCTGCTAAAATATAGCCATGACTTGTAAACAGCCAGTGTGATTTTTATGGCTTCTAACCTGAAAACACACTTGTCTTTTCAACACAGGATGAATATAATCCTTCCCCTCCTTTCCTTCAAAATAAATGTAAATCAAGCACTTTCTGAAAAGTCACAGAAATGTCAAACTGTGCAACTGCTCTGGGTGGACTCACTGTCATGTTCAGTTTATTCAGGAGAAGATTAAATTGCAACAAAAAGCAGAAAACATTTAAGAATTTTGCACCATTTGGCGTGCATACAAGTGAAGGAAAAGGCATGCCACACATCTGCTTCTTGTCATGATTCAAGCCAAAACGCATGTGACAATTGCTTTGCTTTTTATTACCATGCATTCCATAAAATTCCGAGCCTCTCCCTCCTATTATGGACATAGCGGTTTCCAATCTGTTCCTGGATGTGAAGTGCGGGGTAAAATTCCTGGTTAACCAACGATTACTTATGAACTGTTAGGTAACAGGGAGGGTAGGATTGCTGCAGAGAGCCTCGGGGCAGGGTCACAGCAGCGCTCAGAGCCTGTGAAAGGGCTCCCAGCACGGAGGGAGGCGCGAGTGAGGAGCACCAGGAGCGTCCCCAACTTGTGCGTTCCCATCCAGGGCCCTGCGTGCTCAGGGAGCTCTGATGGAGAAGGGTTCAAGTCCTTTGGGGACTTTGGGGTTGGGTGGGCAAAAGGCACTGGTGGTGCAGTTTGTTTTCTCTCATACTGCTCGGCTACCTTACTGACATTCCCCATGACCACATTTCCTGAGCTCCTGGAGGGAATGGAAGGGGTGAGGTCAGTGTGCTCTGCACCGTGCCTGACGCTCTGACATCCCACCAGGAACTCATAATCCATGGCTGAGCATCAGATATTCCACCTAAACACCAAACACAGAGAATCAGGGCAATATTTAGGTTGGAAAAGACCCTGAAGATCATCAACTCAAACCATCTAAGGTAAAGTTCCCTCCTGAACCATGTCCTGAGGCACCACGGCCACGCTTTTTACAGGAGTTTTTATACACCACGGAGGATCCACAGAAAAAACCAATAACCTGAAACAACACAGAACCAGAGACTATTTGCCAAGATATCAGCGAGGAAAGGGTGGAAGTGGAAAAGGTGGGGTTGACCCTCAGTGCAGAGAC
This sequence comes from Polioptila caerulea, assembly GCA_013397295.1. Classification (NCBI taxonomy): domain Eukaryota; kingdom Metazoa; phylum Chordata; class Aves; order Passeriformes; family Certhiidae; genus Polioptila; species Polioptila caerulea. The sequence goes on from VYXF01001202.1 coordinate 128,707, forward strand.
AGAGAGGAGGCAATGGGTGCCCTCCTGCTGCCCATGGGCCTCTCCCCTCAGCAGAGCTGAACCCTAAGAAGCCACAGACTCTGCACTGGATGATGATAAACAGAATAAACCAGACAAGCACAAGGTCCTGACCAGTTTACCTCCAACAATTCATTCTCACACAGAATCAGAGAACGGGGTCAAAAGGGACCTTAAAGAACATCCAGCTCCAATCCCCCTGCCATTTTATGGAAAGTAGATGAATAGTAAACTTGAGGTCATCCTTGACTATGGCCAAAAAGTGGACAAGCATTTATACAGTCTCCTTGACAAATTTTCTGTCAGGAAAAAACCAAAACCAAATTCCACAACCTTTCACCCTAAAGTGAACGGTATAAAAAATATGAGTTTGATATGACTGGAGGAATTTTTTTGACTTGCCATACATGTCCCATAACACACTGTCTGCCCCAGGAAAGTCCATGCAATCTGCCTTTAAAGTTCTGATGTTCCTGAAGAAAAGCTATTTAAAGTTCCTACTGAAAAACACTGCTCTTGATTTCAATCTTTGTGGCACCTGACCTCTGCTCAGCCGGGCTAATGAGGTCACCTTCCCAACAAAATAAATCAACATCTCTGTTCTGAAGTGAGCAGGGCAACATTGATTTACAGCTCTTGTTTTGGGCCATGGAAAATAATCTTTAGATTGTGAGGGCTAAGCAATTCTTACTGGTGAAATCTAGAAAGCAGTTCTGACATCATGTTACAAAGATTTATCCAACATTTCAGTTGCTGAGTAGGACTCCTGCTCTGCTTTCCAGTTCCCAAATAACATAATCTTTTCAAACTCTGCTGAAATATATTTAAACCAGGTGACAGTATTCTGCCAGCAGATGGATGCACAAAGCAATGCTTTGCTATCTATTCACTAGGAAACTAGTGAATGCTAAATAATCTAAAGCAGAAATCATTTTAGCGTTCCTTGTTCTTAAAGTTTTTGTTTCTCTCCTTTATATTCACAAATGAAACATAAAAATCAGCAAAATGGAATTGTTTAGGTCATAACATTTGTGGCTTTTTAAAACACATCCAATAAAGCCTGATTACCTCATTCTTTGGAACATTTTCTCCTGAAAGTTGTGTTTTAATACTGTAAAGAATCATCTATTTCTGTTTTCATCTATCGTAACAGCTGAACCAAACACTAAAACCAAAACATGAAAACATTAAAACCCAACAGAAGGTAATGTTGGAAAACATTAAAAAAAACTGGAAACCTAAGGCATCAGTCATGCTTTCACTCAGCCTTTTTGAATTTGTGAGCACCTTGTGAGGGGAACACTGTGCTGCTTCCTGACAGCCACAGCAGGGCTGTGACAGGACTGACTCTGGGGGTGCTGGGGCAGGCTCAGAACCTCTGCCCTCAGCTCCTCTCACACCGACCCACAAACACCCTCCCCGTGTCAAATACTCAGCCTGACTGCAGCTGGAACCTGCAACATTATCACCAGAGAAATCTGAATTAAAGAGTGACTGCAAACAGCTTTTGAGTTGGAATTGAGTACTAGAATGTGGTTTGCAACCCAAGAGTGCAGAACTCTGTGCATGTGAGACTTCAGATAAAAAATGGGCTGTGATGGAAAACTGTTCTCATTAAACAACATCAGCTAACTCATTTCTGATAACTTGGGTCACCTGATCCTGCTGCTAGGGAATATCTGTGAAAATATCACCGTCCTCTTAATTTCACTGACTCTTTGAAAGTGCTATTCCATGAGATTTGCAAAACATCACAGATTAAACATAATGGTAATTACACATAAATGGAAATTTGGAGTAGGTCTTTCTCTTCAGGTTCTGTAGGTCACTCTTAAGTGGGTCTGCTAATGTGAGGCAACTTCCCTGAATGGAAACAGAGATTTTAGAATTGTGGTTTATAAACAACCCAGACTTCAGGGGGAGAAAAGGCAAACAATGTAGAAAGAAAAATCATGAAGTAATTGCAGGGGCCAAACATTTCTAGCAGTATTTTTCTAACTTCTGTCTCCTTATTTTGCATTTTCCAGCATAAGCAAGCTGGAAAACGTAACTTGATGCCAAAGTTTACTGAAAGGGTACTTGATTCTGGTGCAAGTGGCCCTAAGATGTTGCTGACAACAATAACAATGTTACCCAACATTGACAGGACATGTTGAAAGCACATGTTCTCCACCAGATGACACAACTTTTACACAGACTGGAAGCAAAAAGCATATTGGACCCTGATGAAAGAAAGAAAATTAGGAAAAAAAGGGAAAAGGAAAAGGGAAACAAAGAAAATATAAAAGTGGTGTGGATAAATGTTTTATCAAATAAGAAACATTAAAAAAAAAAGTGGGTTTTTTTTCTCTTAAACACAGAACAGATTTGTAAGTTATATTAAGGCACAGTCTGACTGTATGGCACATGACTAAGGGGCCTGGAAGTGTCTGGATAAAGTGTCACATTCAGGCAGGTTCCATGTTCAGAAAATCCTGCTGGAACTGCTGAGGAATATCAATTTCTGTGCTTGCTTACAAAAGTAAAAACACAAAATGTGCCTTGCTCCTTTGGAAGTCACGGAGCCAATATATGGAAGGCAAACAATAACCCAGCTTTTGAAGAAAAAATATCCAATGCAGATGGGAAAATGAGGAATTTGTTTTGTGTTTTGTAGAGGGGTTTTTATGATTATCTGGGGCTTTGGAGGGAGGTTTTCATGTTTGATTTACTTTTAACTATTTTTTGTCTTTAACAGAACCAAAAGCAGGTACAAGCAGAAAAGGAATGAAGGGATTTTTCTCTTTTCTTCATGCCTTAGAGTCCTCATGGCACCTTGTATTTAAATATCCCCTTTCACACGCAGCTAAAAAAGGCAAAAGTAAAGACAGACACCTAAGAGGAAGGCAATGCTTCAGCTCCCCACCAGCCAGCACAGGGGACTCCTCTTCCCTGCAGGAGCCATCACACAGCAGGGTGGGAAGGAGCCCGGGATAAAACTGAGCCCAGCCTCTCATGCAGAGGAGGAGGCACTTCTGGCAGCCAGCACAGCCCAACTGCAGGGCTGAACCACCCCCTCGAAGTGGCTGATGCTCTCTGCTGACAGCAAACACAGACCACAGCCAGCAGCCTCCTAAATCACCCGCCTCAGATAAGCAGCTAAAATTAGGAAAGGGGAATTGAGGCAACATCCAGGATGGCAGAACAGTGCTACAGTCCTTTACACAGGACACCTGGCCTTGCATGGCACAAAATGATGGTGGACATGCTGAAATATTCCAGGCCAAGAGTCTTAAATCCCTTCACAAGAAGGGAACAGCTTGAACTCCTGGGCAAACACATTGGTAGTGACATCCATCCCCTCAGTGCCTACTGGAAAAAAACTGTGTTGAAGGAACCAAGGGGATGGGCACACAAATTACCATTAATGTCTCCAGTGTGCCAAATTCTGCTCTGATGGCTGTGAACAGGAAACAGCAATGCCACCAACACCCACCCACGTGGCAGGAGCAACCTGCTCAGGGGATTTGAAATGTTCTGGCCGTGAGCAATGGGACGTGGAGCACAAGTCCTAAAGGAAAACAAGTGCTTGGGTGAGGATGAACACAGGAGGAGGATGGTGCTCTAGGAGCTCTTCCCAGTGTGAGGCTCACCAGGGGAAGGTGATGCCTTGGAGTGGCTCCCTAGAACAGAGGCAAGACAGGATGAAGAGAATAAAGTGGGTATTTATTGAAGGCCTTCAACAGCTACACCTTGGGCAGTCAGAGCCTCCCAGAGGCTGCACCCAAGGTGGACAATGGTCAGGAGTTTTTCAGACAATTATAAGTTTGGTCTATTTACATATTGGGGGTTTGTCTAATGAAGTCATTTACCTGCAGTTTCTCCCCCTGTTTACACTTTCAGGGCCTGAGGCTGCAGGGTGTCCTTGGATCTCAGGCCCAGAGGGATTGTTCTGTCAGACCAAAGAAGAGAGCTCACTACCACTGTAAGGAGTTCAGAGTTATACACTAACACAGTACAGGATGTGAAAAGCACAAAAACTAAAACTTAAGGCATCCAAGGAGTGGCTGGGATGGCTGGGAGAGGCTCCAAGGAGAGCCAGCCCTTGCTTTTCAGCATGGCCAGAGAAGTGTGGCCATGGTGCTGCTCCTCCCCACAGGAGCTGAGCTGCAAACCCTGGGATCCCCTGAGTCCCAGGAGCCTGTGCAGCCCCACTCTGGAGGGATGGCAGTTTCTACACACACCACATTCAATCTCCTCTTTCCCTTCTGGTTGGCACATTGCACAGAAATTCTCACCAGGAGCAAAGAAATGTGTCAGCCTTCCCCAGCAGCTCTGGCTTCCCTCCTGAAGTACAAGAACAGTTATTTCCCTTTTGGATCTGGCATATCATTAGTGCCTGATATAATGCATAAAAGATTTTTGATAAAATATGATTTGGCCTGAAGCATACTTTTATTAAAAAGCTTAACTCTACTATATGCACAAGCATTAATAAAACATCAGATTATAATTAAAAATAAAAAAAAACCCAAGTTTTTTCAATATCCTTAAAACTCCCACACACTTTTGTTGTTTTCTTTGGTTTGAGTTGTTGGGAGTTCTGTTTGTTGGGTTAGTTATTTTTAAACAAAGTTGATCAAAACCAAGATATTTTTCAGCACTGCCTTCTCATAGTGACAGTTAACATTCCCCATTAGCATATATACATACCTTGGCTGAGCTGAAGGTATTAACTGGAAAAATGAACAAAGTTTCTATTTGTCAACTCCTAAGGTAAAGAAATGTCAAATACTGCTTTGTCTGAGGATTGTTTAGGGCACCTCTGCTCTGGGAAATCTTGGCTTCTAGTCTGGTGGGAAGATGGGAGCTGGAGTTCACTTGATCCCTTTCCAGACAGGGTGTCCAATAAAAGCTAAAAGCCCAAATCTAATGGAAACAATCTCACAAAAAGATCTGTAGCTCATTTTGACAATTCATATCAGGATTTTTTTTAATGCCATAGAAATGACCATTTCTTTTGATTTTTTTTCCCTCCAAAGCAGATTTTTGACGTTAATAAAAATCTAATGCTGGTTATTCAATGACAGCAGCCTTCTTTCAGTGCAGTCTCAAGCCAAGAAAAGCGTTGGTATGGATTAAAAGCAAATGGTGGACCAAGAATTCTGCATGTCCTACCTTAGGCCAGCCACTTCCCTGCTCTGAGTAACACACTGCACTAAATTAGAACTGAACCAAGACTGTTTGCTTTTTCTTCAAAGTGCACCTCTAAGTTAAAGAGAACAACCTCCCATCTCCTGAGAAACTGAGATTCCCAGAAGTGAAGTCATTTGCCCAAGGCCACCAGCCCTCACTGCCAAGCCCAGGGTCAGCAACAGCCCTTCCTGCCAGAGAAAATGCTCAGCATGTGCTTCTCTGAAAGCTCGAGGTTTGTCCTTCATAAAAAAGGGATGAAATACAATTACTTATCCCTGAGCACTGCTGTGGTCTCTAAATAAGGTCTGTACATTGCTAAGTCAGAGCAGGCCTGGTCAGGGGGGGCAGTGCTCTCTGTGCTCTGCCAGCTGTGTCCAACACCAGCTTTGGTGGGCAGGGATGCTGCCAGGGTAGCAGAGCTTTTGCCTCTTGAAGCATGGAATATTGAAAGAATAGTTTATGGAAGGAAAAGTTCAGATTATTTTACAGAATTGTTTCATTTTCCCTGACTTTTCACACATGCAGAAGTGTGCAGACATTTTTCAAAATTTCTTTTCTGCTGAATGCCATTTCAGCTCACACACCAACTCCTGTCCAACGCTGACAGATTCCACATTTTGGGACATTTGATGCCATTTGCAGCATTTTGCCTACTCTTTGAGACTAAAAAAACATGCTTTACCCATAAATGTGTGTTCAACTAACACAGAAAAAAAAAAAAAAAAAAGAAAAAGAGCTACTTTTGCACTGCTGGAAGCTTCCCAAATGGACAGGCTCATTCTAGGGGTTGGTGTGAGACCCTCCACTCTCATTTCTCTCTGGCTTCTTGGTAGCCACAACCTCAATTTAATCAAGCTTGCAGAAACCCAACTTAATCAAACTTGCAGAAAATTGCAGAGTCAATAATTCCTGCTCACTCACACTGCACAGGATCATACTGAAATGACAGAAAAACCCCCTTGATTTCTTTTCTGTCAGATGCACTACAGAATAAATAATACAACAACAGAGACAACAAGGAAAATCATGACAGGAGAAAGTGTGCACTTCTAAATGCTGTTTTTCTTCTGAGGAAGTTTTTTCTCCTAATAAATGTAATAAAATACTGCTTCAAATATTTCCTGTCATAAATTTCTTCCATTTCAGAACTGACTGAGTTTTCATTTGTATGTTTACAAGTGTAGTGAACCCCAGAGGTGCTAACAGAAAATCAATAAGTCATAGAAGCCCTTTCAGTGTTAATCTGTTCTCAGACTGACACCACTGAAGCAGAAGCCAGCAGCTCCCACCTCTCTGTGCTGCAGTGTGCCCAGTATCCCAAGCCTTTCCTAAAGCTGTCTCAGAAGTTTTTCTGATTACTCCATGCTGGCTCCCCCCCCCCAGCCAGCATTTGGAGAGCAGCATGGGAGCAGCAGGGTAAAAATCCCTCAGCTGAAGCCCAGCTGGAAACCTCAACACCCCCATCTTTTGCTGAGCCTGTTCTGCTGTGCAGCAATCCCACCAATACAATGACCTGTTTCCTTGTACCCTGACACAAAAGGTATTCTCAGACATAGTGGGAAGTGTTCCCAAGAGGCATAAACTTCTTCAGAACAATCATTGGCTAGAACATTGGTAGGGAGGGTATTTTATTAAGCATCATTTAAGCTCAGATACAGCTCCCTGATCCTACAGGGTGTGTGAGGAAATCCAAGTTCTGATACCACTTGCTAAAACTGCTATTCCATTTACTTAAATTCCATAGCCTTGTGCAGAAAGCTAAATGGTTTTATACACATAAAACTTGTGAACTTCACAAGGATGCAATAATACAACAGCAAAGGCATCTGAAAAGGTTTATGTTAAAGCCATATGAATCAACTTTGAAACTAGAAATAGCAACCAGAGCAAACAATAGTGTTCTAAGCAGCTGAATGAGTGTTCCAGTGTGGAAGTGGGGATTTTTACATAATGCTCCCCTCTAAGTGTGATGGCCAGTTCTAGTAGCAGCAGTGCATCCCTTCTGCAATGAGCAGATATTGCCAGGAGATCGTGGCTGCACCTGATAAAGCACAGTACAAACGTGTTGGGAAAAAGTCTCCTGCAGGTCAAGCACTGGAGATGAGACACAGGTATGAGAATTCAGTTATCTGACTAAAGTGCTAGCTAGGTCATGGCAAAATCGGGAACACAAAGGAAATCTTTCCACTCCCAAACGGCCCATCCGAGACAGGACAGAAGCACAAAGACCATTTTCAGTAGAAAGCATACTATGGATCCCACTGGGCTGGAATTCATTGACTCTGACTCCCTTATTGCTTCAAGCACCCTAAATCTGGAACCACAGACAGCAGACCCAGCCATCCCATCACCATCTTTTGGCTGTTTGCTCCTTTTCTGTGGAGAAGCTGCCCTAGCCTCACCTCTTCCCCCAGTGCCATCCTCTGGGGTCTGGGGCTGGTTTGGGCCAGGAGCCCACCTGGCACAGGCACAGAATGCTCTGTGCCTTGGTGGCTGATGAATTCTGGGGGCTTATCTAGAACAGCAATAAAGTTCTGCTCCAGCTATCTCTCACTGCTGTTACACTCAGAGATGCCAAAAGCTTATGGATTGTGATCCATCCAGCCCCAGCACACAGGCACTAAACAGAGTCCTCTCTGCTTTTCTTCTCCCACGATTCATCCTTCCAGTGCCGCGTGGCTTTTCTTTTAGAAAGCTTTCTGCTGCTTTCACCAGGATCTCTGTTAGCAGGAAACAAGCATCACTCTTTGGGACAATGCCAAATAACCATCGTGCAGACACTGCTACATGTTCACTCCATCCAGCTGAGCTGCTTGCAACGTTACATGAACAAATCCTACCAGCAAAAAGGTGGCACAAAACAGGAACAAATGGTGTGTGCCTAACGGGATGTATTTATGGTAAGCACCTCAGATTCATCATCCACCTGTTCAACAGCTCCTGAGAAGAGATTTCTGTCCAAATAGCCACAACTTCCAGGCAGTGGGATGGAGAAAGACTATCCCCCTTTGCTGGGAAATCTGATCTTTACCAGAACAGATTGCAGGAACGAACGCAGTTCAGATAAATTCAATGGCTTTTTTGCATTTGTCATGCTCCTACATGATTCCTGTTGGGTTTTTTCTTTCTACTGGATACAAGCAGCACAGTATCAATGTAACTGGTAGAATGTGTCATCCTGTGTTTTCCTTTCCATTCAGCTGACGTGCTAATTTTGTGTAACACCAGAAATGAACAGTGCTTTCCAGATGTATAAAACTGGGTTTTAACAACCAAGTAAGGCAGGAATTTTTTTTAATTTTTTTTTTTTTAATGGGATCACAGTTTCCTCAATTAAATTTTAAGAGAATTCAGCTTTGGAAACATTGAATGCTGTATTTTACAGTTCTCTGAGGGGGAAAAAAAAGTGAGGTGGGAGGATGTATGCCTATTTTCAAAGTACAGAGTTAACAAAGCATTACTTTGAATTCAGTGATTTTCAAGTTGGTTGTTCATGTCTGCTTAAATGCCTGTGGGTAAATGTGCTGAGCTCTGTAATACATTCCAAATGGTCAATGCTGTTGTCATACTCTCCCAAATACTGCACTACAAGACAGATGAAGTCAATCTTTAAGAGTGGTAGAAAGGAAGGATTTTTCCCTTTTCTGGCTAAGACAGACCAATTTTCAAGTCCCAACCCCACCCAGCAGCTCCAAAGGAGGGTGGCAGGGTCTGTGCTGAGGGGGCTCTGCCACACAGACCCCATGAGTTCTGCCAGAGGTGGGAGCCCAGCAAGCCTGAGCTGGCTGGCACTGACAGGGGACTGAAGGGCTGAGCTTGTCCTACAAGCAGCACACCTGGGCTTTCCACCAGCTCCAGGAAGAACCAGCATTTTAAGGGGAGAACTTGCTGATTTTGCCAAAGACAAGAGAACTGCTGACCAAGGGAGGTGCACACGTGTTTATGTGCCTGTCCACAAAGACAGAACCTGAACCTATACAGGCAAGTTAGCAACAAAAGGAGGTCAACCAAGCTGTCACCACAGAATTCCTTCAGAATGGAAGGAAACAGAACTGCTCAAAGAATTGAAAACATNAAAGACAGAACCTGAACCTATACAGGCAAGTTAGCAACAAAAGGAGGTCAACCAAGCTGTCACCACAGAATTCCTTCAGAATGGAAGGAAACAGAACTGCTCAAAGAATTGAAAACATTAGAAGTCATTTGTTTGCTGCTCTTCTGGCTTTTTATTAAGCCAGCTGTGAAAACCACGCATGTAAGTGTTTGAGGAAGGGAGTCATTTCTCCCTGTCCCCACTGAGTTACCTGTCCCCACTGAGCAGAGTCATCAGTTCAGGCTGGGGACACTGGCACTGACACCATTTTGTAACCACAGAAAACAGCAAAACTTCCCGAAGTGACACCATCTTTAAATTTACCAATTTCACAGTTAATTATTCTTGCCAAAGAACATGGCAGAAATATGACACTGAGACAGACTCTGACCTCCTCTTCAGAACCAGCTCAAGAACATGTTCAGATTTAAGCTCCACTGAAGTAACAGAATTTACCAATAATACAAATTTATTCAGTGTGTGGAAAATCACAGCATTCCTAGAAGAGCAATGGGGAGGATTTCATTATATTGAGTGACTTGGCAAAAGAACTGATGGATTAAGTTGGACATCACCAGATGTAGCCAGAGAAAAGCTGCCCTAAATACCAGCATGCTGGGGGGCACAAATTGGCCACCACTGCTCAGGACAGGGCAGAGCATTGTCATGGTCAGTTTGGGAACATCACTCACCATTCAGCCACTCTCACAAAGGACAAACAGGATTTATTCTTAAATTTTCTTTCTTAGATTCCTTCCTCTCCCTTCCCGCCCATAAATTTTTTTTTTTTACACCACTACAAGGCCATAGTAAGCCTGTGGCTTGGAATTCTGGTTATCCCACCTCAAAGAGGACACTGCTAGAGTACAGAGAGGTATAAAAATGGCAATAAACGTTTTAAAGATGTGGGTTAGCTGGAATTGTAGGACAGGCTAAACATATTAAGGTTCTTCAATGTGAGAACTAGATATCTCTGAGTGGTATGATTAAAGTCAATAAAATCCATGAATAGACAGTAAAAGGAGGAAATTTGGTTTTTACGCAGTCTCAGGGTGATTGTAGAGGGACAGGACATTAAATTAAGCCATCAGACAGCAGGGTTTAAACAGGAGCACCCTTGGTTATAGCACATATATTGGCACCACTGCAGAGACCAGGAGTGAGGGATTCTTACACACACCCTGAAGGCTGCCAGGAGCTGACACCCAAAGACTCAGCCAGCACCTGAGCCAGGCCTGCTGCAGTGGGAACAATCCCCTGAGTCCAGCTGCACTCAGTCCAGCCCTGTGCCTGCCCATGGAAGCAGAGCCCACCTGAGTCCCAGCCCTGCTCAGGCTGACAGTGCCAGCTCTCCTCACACAGAGCTGCAGCCTCTGGCAACCACTGAAGGGGAAAAGATGCCTGCTCTGAACAACAGCACCTAAACTTGCTCACAGAAACATGTTTCACCCATACCTGCACTGGGCTGGTCTTTTTTACAGCACTTTGAACCTCTAACAGCAACTCCAGTGGCTACAACAAAGTAACAACTGGGGTTTTTTCAGTGGTATTCCTACTTTTCTACTAAAAGTCTGACTTCAGGCTCAGAAGCTTCTACCTCAGGAGAGAGCCCCAGGACAGAGAGGGTCAGTGCAAGTCAAACAGCCCAAGGGTTGTTCTCCCCCAGGTCAGGGTCACTGCAAATGGCACAAAGCCCCAGCCTCTCCTGTGCAGTGCTATCAAATACTCACCATCCTCAGGACACACAGCCAGGCACTGCAACACACAGCACTGCTGCCTGTGCCTGCTGAACAAAGCTTCTTCCTCCTGCCCACAACTACAGCCCTGAACCCAGCAGTGTTTAACAGATCTGCACCCAGATGCTGTGTGTGCTCTTGTTACATCCACCAACATAACTCCCTGTACTTTATCATCTTAGGAAGGCCAGAGGGAAAAAAGGACAAGCAGAGTGTTACAATTCCTACTGTGCTTTAGGCAACTCTTGAATTTGAATTAGTCATTAATACATTAAGATGAGGTACCACAGAACCCAAGAGGATAAATCTATAAATAGATTACAAGGCTGACTTTCAAAAGGATTTTAAGTATCCTCTCATAATTGGTCCATCCAGTGTTACTGAAACATTCAACCAATTTTCAGACCCTGTTATTTCTAAAATATATATCACACAGTACCCATATCAAGTTTTCCATTCAAAAAATGTATTTTTTTTTTAATTACACCTTTAAGCCTAACAATTATCAAAACCTAATCTACCTGAGAACAGCCTGAAGGTCTGTAGCACTTTCCAGCCTGACTCAGCAGTGCAATTCACCTTTTCACAACAGCAGATCAGTCAGAAGGGAGGCATCAATTCCAGGACTGTTCTTTTGCTCGAGGCCCCTGGATGTCCATCCCTGCGATCTGCACTGCCAGGAATGTCTCATGGGGAAAAGGCAGACGTGGAAACACCCACAGGGACCCACAACAGCAGAGGGGCTCCCTTCCCAGCCCAGCCCCACAAACTCAGGGGGCAGCTTGCTCTCAGACCGTGCACTGCAGTTACAACACAACCACACAGGGTTTTGTCCCCAGACTGATCAGTCCTCTTGGTTGGGTTTCCTCCTTTCATTTAAACTGTATAAATAATCACTTTTTCTGCATGAGACAGAGCAGCTATATCCTCAGGGAAAACATCCAGGGAGGACAAACACAAAGCAGTCTTTCCAGCTGAGTGATCTGCCTGGACACTGATTTCTCCTCTTGTGTCCTCACTCTGGCAGGAGCCACCTCAAGCAGAGAGATTCACCTGAGAGCTGGCAGGTGGGGCAGCCCTGCCATGGCAAACACACCTGTGCTGCTCTGAGGAATTTACTGAAGTGCAGATTTCCAGGTGAGTTTGCTTCTGCAAACTATCATGTTTCCTCCTTCCCTTTCGTCAATATTTTGTTGAAATTCCTTTTAAATTCAAATGTCTTTATCTATTTGAATTTCCATTTACACAACAATACCTCTTTCACTATAAAAAACAAGACAAGTTGGTTTGGGTTTTTTTTTCCAGGGGAACTAATGTTGAGCCATGTGAAACCATGGTAACTGTCAACTTCCACAAGGTTATGCTATAAAAGAAAAGGAATTGGTGCAACCATCTCTTAAACATTTCTGTGGGTTATCACCATGGTAAATCTGACAAACCTACACTTCATCCTATAACCAGATTTTCATTTCAGTAAGGGAAACCATTGATCATTTTAACAAGCTATTTGTGATCTACAGTCTGCAGTTCCCATAGGGAGGAAATCTGTGCTAAGGGGAAGGGGAGAAGAGCATTTTTTCAATGGTTTCTCTTCCATCAGCACAGGGCAGCAAGGGGTGAGATTTAGGGGTCCTTGCTGGGACAGGAAACACTAGATAGGAGCAACGAGAGTCATCCTGCAAGACAAGAATCTACAGAAATGTTGAGCCTTATTGACCTTTGAGCAAGGGAAAAATAAAACACCCCGAGGGCCAATTAACCACACAGAGCTGCTGAAGTAGCAATATAGAGAGGCTGAATGTGAGCACAGTAGAGCTGGGGACAAAAGGCTTCCAGTGCAAATTTCTTGGTTCTTAGACCAAGACAAGACTCTACAGCAATGGCCAGTGACATCCTGGTGGGTTTTGCCTCACATTGCTCCTGCCTTTCCAGGATGTGCACGTGAAACAAGGAGAGGGGATGAGATCAGGACTTCTGTCCCACCAGAGTAACTCAGGAATCTCTGCTCTCCTACACCCAGCCTTATAATAGAGGCTCTTTCACATGACAGCCCTCCTAGGACCGAAAGTGGACTCCAGAGCCCCAAGGTCTGGGCTTTAGTCATGCTTAGAATGGTTCATATTAAAACAATATGGGTTAGTTGACCCTCCCTACTCCTCTAAATAAACTGTTCCAGCAGTTTGGTTCTCCAGTGATTGATATCTGATTCCCAGACCAAATTTCCCACTCTGCAGTTGACACCCCCTTACATGCCTTTGCTAACAACCTTTCACACTGAAATAACTCTTCTCCCTCTGTGGTGAGGCCTTTAGAGAGAGCACTGAGAGCCCCTCAGTGTTCAGCTGCCCAAGCCACGCTCTCCCTGTGTCCCCAGCCTGAATTCAGCCAGAGCTGCCCTCCTGTCTCAGTCACTGAGTTTTGCCTTGGCCCATTAAAACCTCTCTGTGCTATTTTCTCCTGCACAGCAGAGCATCACCAACTTTATCCACACACCCCCAAGCTTCATCACAGCAGACTGGAGCTCTGCTGTGCAGTGCCTTCCTCCCAGCTCTGCAATTCCCCCTCCCTGAGCCGTGCCTGCTGCTCTGCCACGTTGCTGCTCTGTTTTCTCCACCTCCATGGAGCACAGGGAGCCTTCAGGACCCTCCCTGCCTGGTTCCCACTTCATGTTCCCAGTTTATTTGCTTGCCACTGAACCCTCGATGGTTCAGCACTGTCCCCACATTCATTACAGCACTTCTGTAACCACTGCACTCAGCAGCCTCAGGATCAGGCTCTGAATTCACACGTGCTCAGGCATATGCACTGACAACAGCCAATAAATTACTCAGGCATTTTTTACTCCAGATGATCATGAATGGTGTTTGAATTCTGTTACTAACATCAGTTTTCACCCTCATGTGCCAGCCCTGACACTTCCTGTTTGTCCCATCAGACAAAACAGAGGTTTTTTTAAAAAAGAGGAAGCCAGCAGTAACAACACATTATTGATCTGTCAAGAGGGCTTAGGGGCTTTTTTGTTTGTTTTCTTTTGGTTTTATGCACCGAGTTACCTCCAGAGAGAGATCACACAGCATTTTCATCATATTTCACAAAAGAAATGCAGCAGCTAGAAAAAGCAGACTGAGGTGGCTCCAAAACCCAGTGCTGGTTAAAAACACGACAGCAAACACTGCTGAGGGAACAGCCTTTTAAGATCAGAGCCTCAGGAAAGAGCCCAGTAAATACTGGCCCTGTCATACATACATGTCCTTTCACCCAAAAAACGATCATTCTAGCCCCAGTGAGAAAACAATCTCTGGCTTCACCTGTTGTTTAAAACCCAAAAGCTTCAGCTGCAGGAAGGAATTTCATCTGGAGCTCTGCTACCAACCTGCACAATCCTGGCCCCAGATGTGGGAAAGATTCTGAGCAATTCAACTCCAGTCCCAAAAACTGCAGGAAACACAAGGTTGCTGCTGTTTAGAATGAATTTAACCTTCCCCAAAGCTCACAAGTGGAATAAGCAGAGCTCCAGACAAGAACTCTCAGCCAACAAGCACACTGGTGAATTGTTCAGTTAATTACAGAAGAGTCAAAACTTCTCTGGCAACTTTGTTCTGTCCTGTGGGCACGCTAGGAGGGCTGAGAAAGTGAAGACTCCTCTCATTATTCCTTTCAGCTATCATTCCAGAGGTATCATTTGATCTTAAAAGCACCCATGCTGTTTTTTTCTGCGTTTCTCTGTTTAGAAACAGAGGCAGGAAATTCAGACACTGCCACTATGAGATGACACAAAGTCAAACCAGAATTCTGCAAAGATTTAGAACTCTGACTCCAAGGATATGAAGAATGAATTACAAAGAAAAATCTTCGATTATTCCATTTTTTTTTTTCAATTAGATACTGAAAAATAAGCTAAAATAAAAATTTAGAGTCTTAGTTTAATTTCTGAACCTCTTCATGCCTAGGTAATAAAATGAAGCTGGCATTAGCTTGTAGTGAAGTACAAATTTTTGAATACTTGGTAGACAGGAAATTAAAACAACATCTGTCAAAGCAAACAGCTGCTACATAACTACAGTGCAATCGTGTACTGAAAACAATTCTGTTTGCTGCTGGTGTGAGAGGGTGCAGCCACTGACCCAGAAGCTGCAGCAGCCCAAGTGACAGAGGCTCCCAGAAAACTTCAGCTAAGGAACATTGGAACAGCCTTCCCCAAAACCTGTGTGAGTTACACCAGATCAAGCTTGGCTTGAAATCTCACTGCTGCTTAACAGACCTTGTTGCAAAAAAGGTGATGGAAGGAAATTCTAATGATTTTTTGTTTTTTTACAAACAGATTTATAATGAGAAAGTATCCAATAACCATGTGTATCTGGTTTTTCCACAGCATTGTTGATAAATTAAGAAATGTTTAGTGTGTTATCACTTAAAAACCCACTTTAATAACCTAAAAGGTTCACCTAAAGTATTTAAATAAAGCCTTTTCCCACTCTTCTTCTAACCTGAACTACTTGAGACGTTTTATGAATGGACAGCTAACATCATCCAGCACTACTGACACACACACTGCTACTTTGGGAACAACTCAGACTTAATAGCTATTAACTCTGCCACAAAAAAAGCTGAGAAAAGTATTATTAATACAATGTGAGCATCTTGATTCATTAAAAAGCTCTGATTTACACACAGAATTTTCTGCAAATACTTAGAAACCACACACATACAAGCTGTCATACAAACAGAATAGTTTTATTTTTAAGCTGGATCAAGTTCTATTACCTAACACAGACCCTTATAGAGAGAATTTCTATTAACTCTGTAAATAATTCTCATCAGCCTGTGAAGATGCAACTCAGAAAAACCCCTTCCTATTAAAAAGGGACTTCATTATGTTCCAAGTCTGCTTGCAATCAGCAGTTCTTTGCAGGCAATAAGGTGGTTTAGGTCCTTTGCCAAATCTCAGTGTGTGGTCATCCCATAAAATTGACTAAACCAACGCACTTGGAAATCTCCAGATAGTTAATTTTCCAAAGAACTTGCCTGATTCAGATGTATTTAGCATTTATGTAGAAAAATGCACATGACATCAGTTTCTATTTCTCTCAGTTTTTACATCTCTTCAACCCAGTTCAGCTCACATTTCACTTTCAGCTATGTCAGCATCAGCTGTGCTCAGTGCTAATTCCAGCACGAGTCAGGAGAGGTTTCTGGTTCAAACCATGAAACTCCCTGCTCCCATGGCTCGAACACCCTGCATCACCTGCACTCCAGAGGTGTGGGCAGAGCTTCCCTGCTCACCTGCCCTCGTTCCCCACCTGCAGAATGCTCTCACAGTGGGATGGCAGAGGAGGAACCCGAATGTTTGCAGACACCCCTGCCTGCTCATGCCCTCAGTTTTTGGTGACAGACAGTTCAGCTGTCCCAGGCTGCACATGGGCACTCCAGCAGCAATTCCCAGAGTTTTTCAGCACTCCAGCACTGTTTTTTAGCACTCCACTCTTCCTGTCAGTGCTGGCTGGGCTGAGCCATGAAGGGACACCACAGCCAGCAGCTGCCCCAGAGGGACAAACGGGATGCTACCAGGGAATGCTGCAATGGAGGCCACTCAGGAGGGGCTGCCAAAGTTTTCCAAGTGTTCTGTGTATCAGCAAAGAACCAGGAACCAACACTTCCTAACCCAAGCCCTCTGGTGGCAGTGGAAGAGGATCTGATTTAGCAGCCCTCCACTTGCAGAGGAAGAGCTTCTGCCCCAGGAAGAAAATGCAGGTACAAACATATCCATCCTCACTTTGTCTTCTACCTTTCTTCAGCAATGCTTCTACCTTCTCCATGGCTCTATGGTTTTGTTTTAAATTTCCTTTTGTGACCTGTGCAATTCCTGCCATGACAGCTGACACATTCTGGGCCCACGAGCAGGGAGCTGATGGACATCACTTGTGATGTGGTTTCCACCCAAGCCACACGATCCACTGGGGCTGACAGCAGCTCAGCATCATTTTCTCTGCACTTTGGGTCAGAGCCATGGAAAAAACCCACAGCAGTTCACCATCCAGTCTGTTTCCAGCCCAGTCTATCTCCACCTTACATTCTGATGAAAACTCTCACAAGCAGTTACCCAAATATGCTTTAAAATTAAGAGTCCTGAATGTTAGATGATACTCAGCTTTTTGCTGCATTACCCAGAGAATAACAGAGCTCAGCCAAGGGAACAGACAAGGAAGCAGCAAAGGGTTTTGTAGAAGACATTTAGTCTGCAGCACTTCACCTGGAATTTTAGAGCATGCTATTGTATTTTTAAATCTCTTGAAAAAGCTTTCTAATAGAACTCCTTGCTAATAAAAGAATAACAAAGAAACTCAAGAGAATACATTATTAAATGGATTTCCAAGAATTAAAATGTAAGGGATTAAAACACAGCTAACAGCCCAATACAGTTTGTAATTAAACCTGGATTCTCAACTGTAAGAGCCTAGTTATTGAATGTANTAAGAGCTCATTTATTAAAAAAAAAAAAAAAAAAAAAAAAAAAAAAAAAAATCATTTGAGACTACTTTATCTTCAGGAAGAAAAGTATAAGCCAGTGCAGCCCTACAGAATCAGCCAGAAAGCATTTTTCCTGTGGTTTTGATCAGCAAAAGCTACATTAGTTCCACATAGCTGAAATTAGTACAGCAGGAAGTTTTAAACATTTACTTCCATCAGAGAACTCTGCTTTTTTATATCCCCAACTCCTGTGCTGGGGCTGAGGAGGCAGCACCAGCCCATGGGTGCCAGGCAGGGACACCCAGCACAGGGGATGCATTTGGAACTCAGCAGGCACAGACATTGTTCCAGGGACCCTCCCTCTCAGGAATGCTCCCAGCTGAATGGGCTTCAGGAGCAGCTGGGGCTGGGACCAAGAGAACACAGTGGTTTCTCACAGCAGTGCAGAGTTTTCACTTGCAGTGTACCCTGCCTGCTCCTGACAGATGTTTAGGGCACGATGGGAGATAATTCCCTTCCCCAAAGCAACAGAGATTGTCAGGAGTCACCCAAAACTGAAACAGAACTCACGTGGAAGGCTTAGAAAGATCAGTTTTGAAAGCTTTGAAAGATGAGTTTTTCAGCTTTGAAAGTCTTTGCAAAGACTTTCACTGGCAGAAGAATTCCTAACTCCAGATATGAGAGCACATTGCTGTTCCTGTAGCAGGGACTGTTGCAACTGAACCTTTCAGCAGGGCTGTGCTTCAGGAATTACCATGCTGGGAAGCAAACATCCCTAAGCAAAAGGGCATTCTGTCCCCCCAAAAAGGCCTGGTCTCCTCCAACCCTGCCTGTCTGACACCAAGACAGCAGTTACACAGTTACACCTTTGCAGAGGCTCAGCAGATCCCATGTACTCTGCAGTAAGAATAGAACTGAACTTTGAATTGAATTGAATTTCTGTGAATTGAACCCCAAAACATCAGTGACAGGACATCACTGCCATTTCACAGCAATGTTACTTGAGGTTATCAAACTCTTCCTTCAGGCTCCCCAACTCCTGACTCCTGGCTGCCAGTTCTGAGCTCAGCCCTTTGGAGCTCTGGCATGTGCCCTGTGTTTTCTGCAGATGTAGGGCCAGCTCCAGCTCTTCTTTGCACATTTGAGCCACGTTCCCAAGAACATTACAGAGGTGCAATGCAGCCTAACAAACTCTTGGAGGGGTTGCTGGAGCTGAGTTCTCTCCCCCAAACCACAGACAGGCTGTTGGGCAGAGTCACACAGCACAGCAGAGGATTTTCTGTTTTCCATGACTCTCACTCTTAATTTGCCACAGAAACCTGTGAATTACAACTTTCCTTTTATTGTCTTTTCCCTGTAGTTAAGTCCTCCCTAAAGAGCCAGGTTTGTAACACCCACTCAAACATCTTGGGTGAGCTGCCTGACACCACACAGCAGAGACCTCAATCCTTTCTCCCTGCAGTGCAGGTGCAAACAAACTCACCCAGCTCCCACCCTCAGTAAAAGCAGACAAGGTGCCAGAGTACCCCCATGGGGAGCCAGCCATGCCAGGGAAACACATGTGCTGGAGTACAACTGAACTGCTGTAAAACCATCCCTGCCACAGTAACACTACACAGAAGTGTCCATTCTTTTTGGTTTAGCTCCAGCTCACCTTACATTCTGATGAAAACTCTCACAAGCAGTTACCCAAATATGCTATAAAATTAAAAGTACTGAATGTTAGATGATACTCATTTTTTTGCTGCATTAATCCCAGTGAATGACACAGAGCTAAGCCAAGGCAACAGATAAGGAACCAGCAGAGGATTTTGTAGAAGACATTTGGTCCGTAGCACTTCACCTGGAATTTTAGAGCATATTGTTGTATTTTGAAATCTATTGGAAAGGCTTTCTAGACAGAAAGTCTTTTCTAATTTCCCAGCCAGGGCAGCCACCCAAGCCTTCCCACAGAGCAGTCTGTCCCCAAGGGATGTGGCTACAAGAAGCAATCACTTATCACAGATCAAATCTATCTCTGGTTTGAAGTGGCAGAGCTCTACTCAAATTAAAACAGCTTAAAGGCTGACAGTTCTGGACTCCAGGTACTGCAAATACAGCTAAAGAGAAGCTGTGACTGGAGCACTGGTAGATTCCAGTTGTTCCTTTTTTTTTTTTTTTTTTTACTTTTGACTCTGTTAGAGGTTTTGGTGGCATTTCTTCTCCTGAACATTGGTAGGAGGCTGAGGAGACAGGAGAAATACTGCAGTAACCACGGCAGTGTGAAGACTGTGTTGGACTGTCCTGCCCCTGCAAAAACACAAAATCAAACTGCCCTTGCTTCTGCTTTGGCCCCAGGTGCTTCTGCAGCAGTGTATCACCTTTTGCTTTAGCCAAAACATTTTCCAGTTCGCTAATGAAGACTCCTCTATCACAAATCAACCACAGACATTTAAGATACTGCAAGGTCTGCTGGTTTTCCTTAGTGAAATTCAATCTCCTGACGTGAACTCAAAATCCCAATACATACACTGAATTTCCCTAGTACTTCATGGATAACTTTGAAATGCATTTCCTTAGAAAAAGCCTGCTGATCCTGAGTCTCAAACCCAAGTCTATCTCTATATTGCTGTAGTAAACCAGGTGAAATCCTGATTTTAGACAAAGAGCCTGCCAAGGTTAGAGGTTAACACTTAACATTTCAAGTTAACTTACAGTGTTTGTCCCAAGCAGTTTAGTACAAGGAATTTGAAAGGACTCCCACAGCTGAGCAAGGAATTCATAACTTGCTTTAAATTTCTGTATGTGGAAATAGTGTATTTATTAAAAGCAAAAGGGATGATTTGCCTTTTTTACATTAAGCTTCCACAAACATTGTTCAAATCATGCCCCAAATTCTTCAGTGGGAGTAAACTACCAAGTCCTGGGTATAAACAGAAATAATAACTGAATATTTATAGATAAATAATATCTGCAAATAAATGTGTTCATAAATAATTTAATTATTATCTGGACAATGACCCTGGGAAAATTATGAGGTCACAGTCCAGGCCACTGCCACATTACATTATTCACTAACTTGCCCAAGGGTGAATCCGTGAGCTGAAAGGCAAAGTTAACTCTGTTCAGTGGAGAGTTTCAACAGTTCACTCTCAATTATTATTTTTTTATTTAAAATGTGCTTTGAAATTGCATTATTGCAGGAAGTAAGAAATCAGAGGGGAGTCAGAGCTGGGCCTTTATCACCAACTCTGTCTCTTCAGGTCATGAAGTTCATCAGAGCCTCCTGAACCAGCTGCAATATTGGACCAACCTTCATTAAAAAAAGACTTCTGATTTTTCACATTCATCAAAAATGCACTTTATGTTTAATTGTATTGATTCTAATTAAAGGGTAACATTCAGTCAGAAGAGTTTACAAAGCAATAAACTCTTCTGCATATAATTACTTGACAACATTCTGCTCAAAAATGAATTTACCAACAGTCTTGAGAATTCTTTCACATTCAGGAAAGCTCATGTGGTGCCTTTTGGCCTAGAAAATAAGATAGTTGGGGTTTTGTTGGTTTTCTAAGCTGGCTTTGAAAAGTTTTCATCCTGCTCAAGTTTGCTTTTCCAGCACCAGCACGGCTTTCAAGAGCATTTCAAATGTTTCTACAATAAGTGCTGCCAACAAAGACACCGAGATGTTTGCAGACCCCACATTCCCCCCTCTCTAATCAAATCAAAGCTCAGGTGAGCAGGGCTGCCAGGAACACCTCGACAAACAGAATTATTTCTACACCAAGTAAAGCAAAGACACAAGGAAACACAAATCCAGGTCAAGAAGAAAATAAGGGCAGCAGAGAACTGAGAAAGATGTAACATTCCCTTCTTAAGCATTCTAAGAAATTAATTTAAATCTAGTACATGGAAAAAACGGTGTTGGTAATTTCAGATATTTGCATTTCTGTATTCTGAACTCCACAGAGATGAGCCAGACAGTTACTAAGCTGTGGAATATTTGCAGCAGTCACTTTGACAAGTTGGGTGCCATTTCTGTTTGTTAACTGATCAATGTAAGGATTTACTGGGTTGTTAACAGATCTTATTTGGTCAAGATCTCTGGTAGCACCGTGGGGGAGGAAATACTTTGAAAATATAATCATAGTTCACCCTCAGTACTCAACTGAGCTGGCAAGAGACTGTCTGGACAGAAGCTGAGCAAGGCAAAGCTTCCATCAAAGCTTCCATTTTCTCAATTCCCACCAATCCTCTGGGCTCTTTGTGTGGCTCTGTGTAAACCACCAGCTCCCAGCACAGAAGAGCTTGTCTGCTCTAAAAAGCATTTGTGAATTTATGGACTGGGGAGGTCAGTGGAAGTCCACACCAGGCCGGGACCGTGCCAGCCAGAGGGGCTTGTATCAATAACATGGAGAGGCTGGGGGATAAACAATGAGAAATTAAACGACTTTAAAATGATACTTAACGTTTGTCAAGCTGGTTTTGTGTCTACTCATCTGATCTAGGCAAATCTGCCTCTAACCACAAGCCATGGCCCTGAATCCTGCTGCAGTCAGCAAACACCCTGAGATAACCCCGAGTTTCTGGGGCCAGTTTGGGGCTGCCAAGAGGCAGCAGTTGGGCTTTATTCTGCCAGAAATATCAGCACTTCAGAGGTTTACCTGTTGTGTGTTGGGAAAACACAAACCCTTTCACACAGGAGAATAAGGTCAGTCCACTCCACGTCCTCACTGACTAAAGGGGAGATTTCTAGCCCAGCCAGCCCCTGTGCAGAGCTCCACACTGTGCACCCTTCAGTGGGGTGGGAAAAGTTTTATTTTATCCCTCATTTTATCCCTCACACCCAGAGCAGCTCCAGCAGCACAGAGTGACAACCTCCCCACAGCACAACAGGTTTCTTGGCAATCTGGGAGACTCTTCAGCCTGGCAAGCCAGAACCCAGATAATTTTTTTTCCCCATTTCAATGAATCAACATGTTTCCAATGAAAAACTTAAATAAAATCAAAATGCCTCTCTCTGACCCCAGCTCCAACTCTGGAGTCTACCCCACCTTGCCACAGCAATTTCTCTAAGGAGTTGGTNCCCCACTTCAATGAATCAACGTTTCCAATGAAAAACTTAAATAAAATCAAAATGCCTCTCTCTGACCCCAGCTCCAACTATGGAGTCTACCCCACCCTGCCACAGCAATTTCTCTAAGGAGTTGGTGCAGCTGGATGTGTTAAAACACACACACACATCACACTGGACCAAAGATATTTTGCCAGCACCTACCCCAAGCTTAAACAAGGAATCCAAACCAGCAAAAAAAGGAGATTATTTTGTGTCTCTTGGCACTTAAGGCTAGGAGAGTAGCAGAAACAGATTGCTCCTCTACCCTTTAGATATAAAGTACCTGTAACACAAACAAAACCAACCTGAAGACCTAATTTAATTCCTGACAGTTCACAGCAAGATCACCCTACCAGCACAGCAAAACCTGCATCAAACTGTCTGAGGTGTGTGTGTATATATATATATGTATGTATTTCAACATATATCTAAATTATTTCCCACAGAGAGA
This sequence comes from Polioptila caerulea, assembly GCA_013397295.1. Taxonomy (NCBI): domain Eukaryota; kingdom Metazoa; phylum Chordata; class Aves; order Passeriformes; family Certhiidae; genus Polioptila; species Polioptila caerulea. The sequence continues at coordinate 151,743 of VYXF01001202.1, forward strand.
GATTCCACTGAACAAGGCACCAAGGTGGGAGGAAGGCTGGAGAACCAAGCAGAGATTTTTTTTTTTTTTTGCATTTCCACTAAAAGGTTTGCATTCAAGCAACCACAGGTTTTATCTCAGCACCTTTCTCACAGAATTCCCTTCTGTTAAAACAATGTGAAATGTATTATTTGATCAGCTGTGTTAAAACACTGACGGATTCCTGCTCCAAAGGCCAGAGAATTTAATCAGTGCTTTTTTCCCATTACCTGCTCATTCCACAGAGCCTACAAATACTGTTTTCATCACTGCTGGCACACAGGATGAGGAAAGGAAAATGAGAAAATTCACTTCCAACTACTTTTTAAAAATAATTGTTACTTCTAAGTTTCCAATTTCAACTTGAAATAAAGTCGAAAATTCAATATTCTGAAAAATACCAAAACACAAACATCATATGGGAATCCTTTTCATCCAACAGACAAAGGCACCATGCTTCCAACCCTGCCCTATAGTTTTAGAAGAAAGGATTAGATGATTAGGATCAGTATTAAAAACACTCTTAGTGATATCTCATTTAACTGAGATTCTCAAGAATACATTTTCAGGCCAATATCTCCAGGCTTTGATAAGATTTATCCTTCTTGTTTATATTGCTGTATGGCATACCCATTGCAAATGAAAGAAAATTAATTTTACTTCCCTCCAGGAAGAATCATTGGCTAAGACAGACTGAAGGATCAGATAAAACTTTCACTTTCTATCTTTTCAATTGGACTTTGTGACCTTTCCTAAGAGGAATAGGGATAAAGTCACTCTGCTGGACTCTGCACAAGAAAATAAACTTTATCTTGGAGATTTTCCACAGCCTTTAACCATGTCTGGATTGTTTATGTTAGAAGAGTTTCAATGATTGGAGCACTACTGTATTATTACTGTAGTATTTTAATTGGAAAGTTTCAGTTTTCTGACTAAATAAGGGCTGTTCTTTCCTTCTGAATAAAATAATTAAAAAAAAGTACCTGCCCATCACTCCTTAGTCAATAAAAAATATCCCAGACTTGCCAAAATAAAAGGGATTCTATGATAGTATCAAATTAGTCCCTGTTACATTGCACCAGAAAAATACTGTCCCACTGGAGCAAGCTGGTGATTGGATGACAAGATTTATTCTTCCATGAATTCTGCTCATAGAAGTAAAGTAGACATTGAGTAGATACCAAATCCAGAGGTTTCCCCCAAGCAACTCTGAAATCAAGTATTAATTATCTTGATTTTTTTTCCAAGTCCCTCAACCCAAAAGAAAATGTTGAGTGTTTCAGTGTCAAAAAAATGCCTTTGCAAGTCAAATGTCCATTTGCATTTACAGAAATGTTTTTCAACTACTGACCTAATCCATCCATTTCAATTGCCTGGACACACCACAGTAACATTATTAACCAAAGGAGTCCACCACTGCAAGGAAGATGAGAGAGCCATTTCACAGCAGAGGGACTGTTCCCAACAATCAGGTCACTCCAAACCAGCAGTGGGCATGGGCTCTCCAGGAGCCAATCCACAGAACTGCATCCACCACATCAGAGTGATTTGTAATTAATATCATTAATGCACAGAACACAACCCAAAATGCAATGTGAGAACAGAAAGTGGAGAAAACCCCACTGGAAGGTAATTCTGTGCTCCTCCTCAAGGCTGAACTGTAGAAGGTTGGTGAAGCTGCCAGCAGAGTTCCTCAAGTGACCCCCAGCCCAGCCTGAGCCCCAGGATCTCCTGCTGCCCCCAGGACCTGTCACCCAAACTCCTCAGCACTCCAGGCCAGGAGGACACCACTCAATCCATCCAACTTCACCAAGAGGCCTTGGGTGAGCTCCTCATGCCTTCAGTCAGGCTGCCTGTGCTCCTTTTGTGCCACAGGAAGAACCCACAGGTTGCTCCTGGCTCTCTCTGTACCTTCAGACAAAAGTTGTCTCCTGAGTCACATTTGCTCCTCATCTGGAGCTGGATAATTCAACACATTGCTCCTTCCTGGGGTTAAATGTTCTCCCAATAGCTGGCACATAATTGCATTTAATGAAATACCTACACTGAGATCAATCTGTTGATAGTTCCCAGGACTGAAATCCTTATAACTATCTTTCCTTGATAATAGCATTTAAAAAAAACCACCAAACAAACCAACCCCACATCACCACCAACAAAAATAAAGCTCTTAAGCACACAGTCTTATCAGTTTATCTTACAAAGATGAAATCCAGCCAAATGGTTGGACACAAATATCTGTGGGTTAGATACCATCTACAAACATCCCTGACTTCTGTCATTTTCTTCCAACATGGCTCATGGGGAAGACGTGCCTTGACCTTTCTGAAATTTGTGGTGAGGAGGAAAGGAACAAGAACAAACAAAACATCTTAGGTCCTGGAAAGAATCCTGAAACCTGAGAAATACCACAAAAAGAGAGATAGCATTTTACAGTTTACAGTCACAAATATGTCTCTAGAAATTGTTTACACATGGTGGCATGAGAACAACAGAAGTTAAACATGCTGTAAGTATGCCAAGGTAAAGGACTCCCTCTGTTTTCCATATGCAGATGGCTGCTTGCTAGAGCCCAAGGAAATGAGAAAGGGGACAAGGAAAGTGCTAAACCCATAAAAGCTGAAAGGCTCTGAAGGAATCTCTTTTGAGAGCACCAAGTCACTGCCATTTGCCACTTCCTTCCCCAGCCAGCTCTTACAACCCCACGACACGACCTGTTCATGGACAGGTGTCCCCTAATCCCCCCACTCAGTGCAAAATCCCAACAAAAACAAGTTCAAGAACGAAGGAGAGAAGGAAGGAAAAGAAGTGTGGGTCCCCACTGGCTGTTACAAAACATCCTTCTTTTCTGCTCCAGGTAACCTGGTTTAAAAACCATATCCAAGTTCTTAACCCTATAACTATAACTATAACCCTATAACCCTATAACTATAGCTGAAGTTTCCTGAGAAAGAGACTCCAAGTGGAAGAACAGTTGCTGTAAAATATCTCCTCCTCTGTCCCCCACCAAATCAGTGCACCACACATCAGACCTGTACAGTGCAGTGACAGGAGGGTGCATTTTTACACCTTTTAACTCCTCACAACACTACAAAATCACAGCAGATATGGTAAAAGGAGAATGAGGACTTTAGCATGTCTCAAATGTTTCTGCAACACCAGCCTTGAAGTCTGCACATTCAGAGCGACTCATTCCAGCTCAAATCCATCCAAGCCCATCTGAGGGGACACCTGTGCAATGGAAAGCTGTGTCTGACCAGCAGAATCTTTCTACTTCTACCATCATCAATGATATTTAAGATCAAGCTAACTGGCATTAACAAGAAGACCATTTCCTTTGGAAACTCAGGAAATTTCCTCTTGGAATGGAGAGGCAACAAACACAAAACTCCCTAGAGTGATTTTCAGAATGGTTTTTCTTTCTTTACTCCAAATAAATTGAAATTTGATCTTCTGATCCAACAATTCTGTGTAGGATCCAAGTTAGAAGTTGCTACAGCTCAACAATCTTTAAGCTGAGACCATTCATTTGTGCATGGATGATTTCTTACATGAAGTCTTGCTTCAGGAACAAGATGCTCAAAAGGGCAATTAAGAGAAAAAAGATACTGCCAGTGCAAGTATTTCTAATTTTGTCCTGAACTGACACTGGAGGATTCCTAGCAAAGCCATCTCTTCCTGTTCTCTGAAGAGCAGGCCAGAGGCATAGTCTCAAACCAGTGGGAACCTCTTTTTATGGTGCATTTAACTGGCAGCTCCAACTTCTTTTTCCTGCAAACGCAATGATTTAAACATGACAAAACCCAACCCAAAGAACTAAACTAAAATAAAAAGGCACAACTCCAGTCCTGTTAATCAGACCTCAGATGCCCTCTCTACCAATTGAATGCATGATCCTCATTTCTGAGTAATAATTTCAGATTGTTTCAGGCTGCATTTGTGTGTCAAGCTGTTTTTAAAGCTCGAGTTTGTTTTTCCTGAAGAGCTGGCATGCCAGTTACCACAGAGCATAAATAATGCTCAGCTTTCCAGCAGCACCATGAAATGCAAGGAGTGTGGAGGAAACAGGAGCTGCAGCAGTGCCAGCTCCACAGCCCCAGTAACCCCCAACTCGAGTTCACCCAGAGCCATCGGGGTCATCTCCCTGCTGACCCCCAGTCAATAAAAAGGCTCTATTTTGAGCTCAGAGCTGTTTACTACTGCTGATATTCAATGCCCTGCAAGAGGAGAGAGAGCAAAGAGGAATGCATCCTCAGGCATCACCAGGACAGGTTTCTGTCCCACCAGGGGAGGGCTGGGACAAGCCCAGCCTATAAAGCAGCTGATGAAAGCAGCAGGACGTGCCAGGGGATCTGGGTGTGCTGCTGGGTGGCACTGCTGGCTGCCCACAGAGTCCCTCCTCTGAAGGTAATCAACACTGGCAGAGAATATATAAATGTACAACATTTATATATTATTGTATTGGATATCTATCTATAGCTGTCTGGTTAAACACATGAATTTACCTTTTTGTTTTCCATTTTGCCCATTCAATATGTTAACTACAGA
>VYXF01001202.1:163678-181171 GCA_013397295.1 Polioptila caerulea
GGGCCTGCCCTGGGCCCGGCCTTTCCCAGCCCCAGAGGGACTGAGGGACTGAGCCGAGCTGCAGCCACGGGAGAGAGAGACTCTGGGAATTTGGCATCTCTGGGAGTGGGGAGAGGGTTTGGTGTTCGGTATTGCTCATTTGTTGTGCTGGGGAGTGCTTTGCCTGTTAAATAAACAACTTTTTTCCACTTTCCTCCAAGGAATATTTTTCTTCTGTCCCACACCAGCTGGGAGGAGGGGCGGTTCGGATTTGCTTTCTGGAGGGACTCCTCCCGGAGGTTTCTCCCCAAATTTGCCCTAAACCAGGACAGAAGGATGTCTGTTACCCAGACCTACAGACAGACTCAGCATGGTGGCATTGTCACCTGAACTGACAGCAGCTGACATTATTGCTCTCCATTTCTCACAATCACCAGAAGGAGGGGCTTCACTAAAGATTCATGTAATCAGCCTCATCAGCTGCTTCCTGCAGCAATTTTCTGTCACTCTAAGTGCATTTTACACAACCCACTGCAGAAATTATTTCACCCATGTATTATAGAATTTTATTACCTTCAAATGATTTTTATTGATAACATATGTGATTAAATGATGGAGAATGAACAGCACAGTGATGCAGCCAATCGTTGTCTTTCACTATATGGTTTCACAATTGTTTCCAAGAAGCAGAAGTACAAGCTTCAGGCCGTGTGTTTTGTAGGAAGTTGTGGAGAATAGATTCACATTTTCCACTTCTTACTATTTATGGCATATTTCCATCATTCATTTTTGGTGCACAGCCTCTCCACAATACCTATCAACACTGTAATTCAGTAATTTTTCATGCTAATTAAATAAGCAGGGATTTAGTTTAGATTTTTTGGATAAATTAATTTTCAGTGTGCAGACCAATTCTGGCAAACTGCCTAATTTACAGAGCATTAGTTTATTTTCTCTTCCATTTACAAGTCTTACATTTTAAAAGGTCAATATCCAAATAATTCTAGATGGTTGGAAAGAGGAGGAAGCACATCCTCAGGTGAGAAAGAGCAGCTTTCAAGCCATTGAAGACACAAATCCACAACTTTTTAAGAGATCATCTGTTGACAGGTTGGCATTTCTGGCTTTTGGGCTGCCAGTGTTGAGCCCCACCCAAGTCAGTGAGTTACAGAGAAGATGGCCCAGGGCTCTGTGCTCTTAATAGCCTATTTCAATAATTGTACTACAACTGTTCTTTGCATTTTTACTGCTGAAGTTCTTAATTTAATTTCTGTAATGTTCCTCTTTTCTGATTTGCATGGTAAAAATTGATTAGCTCCAAGCACTAGCACGAACTGTTATGGTTTGCTTTTAAATTACAAAGGGATAAAAAATTATCACCATCACTCAAAAAACTCTGCTTGCTGTTACTACTTTTCACTTTTAAAGCAGTGTTTGTTCCATTCATGCAAGCTGAGAATTAAAACAGAAATGGATAAAAATCTCATGTTCACAACGGAAATGCCAGAACCCAGGCTGTGGAAATTTTAACATTGCTGTGTGTCATTCACTTTTCCAACAGACAGGGACACACACGGACTGCCTGGGCAGTTTAGGTGCTGCTTTTGGACAGAGGTGAGCCCAGCATGACTCCACTGATGTGGCTTGTCCCAGATCACCTCTGCTCTTAGAGAGGACAATGTGCCAGCCAGAAATAGACACTGGGAGTTTGGGGGCAGTTTGCTCTGACATCCACTCGTGTATCCGGAGTGGGACTGCAAAAAAATCCCTTCCTAGAGCGCACAGAAAGACATTTCAGGAGCCACACAAGGTAAAGGGACAGAAAAACTCAAGAGTTCTGGGAGCAGGGATGCTCCTGCCCAGGCCAGTGGCAGCACTCAGCTATGGGTGTCTCAGATGGGGCACAGCTGAAGAACAGGAGCCAAGATGGCCACAACAAGCCCAAAAAACACCCTCAGCTCTTTCTCTGTTATGTAACAAATCAAGGAGTTTTCAAAGGATCTTATCACTCCTGCCCAGTCCAGTGGAATCAGGGACTGACTTGGTGCCAGGAAAATGAATCTTCCCTCTTCAGCCCTTCCTCTTTCCCTCTCCTACCCCCGGGTAAGCTCACATCCTTACAGACCTGGGCAGTTACATTTTAACTACTTTAGACTCAGCTGTGGAAATGAGTTTCCTCAGACTTTCTCAAGGAGAAGCTTTCACCATTTTCACTGAAAGATTCAGGAAATAATGAACACTTTGGTGTTAAGCAACAACACCAAGTGTGGCCTTTCTAGGAGAGAGCCACAATGTGCTGGCAGTGGCTGGAGAGAACACAGAGAAGGTGACAGAGCTGTGGCTTTGGCTTACACAGAAAAGAACCAACAGCACACGTGATGAGGCTGAGGGTTTGTTTCAAACCAGCTGCAGCCCAGGGTTACCTTCTTTTATTGTTGAGGCTGCTGTGAGCCATCACAAATGTCTGGGTTTCAGTCACTTCCTTCACTGGCACAATGTTGGCTGATGACAGGTTCCCCTCTTGCTGTTTGGGCTGTCCACACACTTTATCGACCTGTAAGAAAGGAAGGAAAAGGAACACAGGGTGTCAGTGGAGAAATGCATTTACAGCCCCACAAAAGTCTGCCTGTTCTTGCAGTCAGTGCTCACTGCATGAGACATTGTCTGGGTGAGAGAGAGGAAGCAGAGAAAGGATTCTTCCTTCAAGTAGCTGCAAACAAATGCCTTGCAAAAGAAGGACCAAATTCCAAGGCAGGACAAAGAACACCAGAAAGTCAGCAGTCATGGATTTCTCAGTGACTACCTGGAATACAGCACACTTGGAAAGGCTGAAGTAGTGACTGATGAAGTATTGGCAAATTAAACTTTTATTTAGAAACACACCTGGAGCTTAAAGGAACACGGATTTTGGTGAAACATCTGCCCCATGCAAAAAGAGCAGAGTCTATCAGCAATTTGAAGGGGTTTGTAATCAGAAAATAACCAAATTTCCAGCCTTTAACCAGGCCATGTAACGTCCCTCAGTCCTCACTGCCCTTCCTGAAGCCTGTCACAGGGATTTAGTACCAGTCCAGGAGAAAGCAAACTTGTGTTTACCCTTTCTGCACTGTGGATCTGACACTGCTCCTGTATCCTGACACGTTTACTTGCTGTAACAGCTTTAAGTGACAAGAAGAAGACAAGTCTCTTCCCTTTCTAATCCACAAATGAGTAAGCTGTGATGTTTTACCCACACTCAAATCCCCAAGCAAACACAAAGAGACCACAAAGGAAATCCTACTGTGGGCATGGTACCACCAATGGCCTGAACCACACAGAACCCACCATCCCACAAAGCCCAGAGTCTGCTATCCCTTCTTCAAGGTCCCACAGTGACCAGCCAGGGTGAGATGGATTCTCACTGTTCTGTGCACTTTCCTGCATCTTTAGAACCCTTACAAGTCTGCTGAGTGTTTCAGCCCACAGATGACTTGAGGGCACTTTCTCTGTCCCTCTGCACCACGATTCAGAGAGCAGCACAAGCACAGGACCATCCTCTGTGCCTTAGCCCATTTCCTCCAGGAAAACCATGACCATGTGAAGCTATGACATCCTCCTCTGAAAAAAAACAGGCAAAAAACGTGGACACTTGGGAGCTGTGCAGGCATGACAGTTACTGTGAGCCTTAGCTGGGTGAGTTCCAGCCCAGTCCAGTATGACATGCTGTGAAGAACCTAAAGCTGCAGCAATTGAATGGGAACATACTGGATTCATGCTGACACATGTGCAGCAGCCAGGGTGGGAGCCAGCTCAACACCACGCACTGTGTACACTGATCTGGTCTCACCAGGGACTAACACATTACTGCTTTAAAATACAGCTTTGGGAAATCAAACAGTCTATTTCAGTCTCTTCTAGAAAAAGAAAAATCCCCCACTCTATGCAAATGAAAATATCAAACAAAAAAGCCTTTTCAACCCTCTAGAGCTGGGCAGAGGGTATAACACAGCTGGACCACATTCCTGCACAGGATGCTTTCTCCTCTCCACCCCAGGCTTCCCAGGTCTCCTACAGCACACAGACCCAACTTCCCAGCATAGGTCTCTGCAAAATCCATCTCAGATTACATCATGTCACTAAAGTTCACGTCTTCCAATTACAAACCCCTCAAACCTTGTCACTCTGCATTTGAGATGGTTTTACCAACTCAAATCAGAGTGGTTTCCAAAAGCAATGTGGTTCTCATATACATAAGCAATGGAGAACTCCCAAGTTTTCTGCTTTTCCTGAAAGAAGATTCAAAGATACTTAAGTCATCATTTCTGTTGTGAATCAACAGTTTAAGCATCCAACTGGAACACCAACTTTGTTTTGATTTGAATTTTTGATACTATAGAAATGGCTCTAGATTGCCCAGGTATTTCCTTTGTCAAGCCTATGCTTTAGGGCTTTCTTTTGAAGCAGTAGTAACAGTTTCCTGCATATCAAACAAAACCACATTATTTGAAGGAAAAAAAATTTCTCAGTGGAAAACTTTAACCACTGAGACTACTCCATTAAGAATACTTTTAACTGCTCCTACTTTTAACTACTCCAATAAGAGTAAAGTTATTTGTCACATAAACGGGCAAATCACAATTTTTTTGGTCACACAGGCCTTTCAGTGCCTTTCTTCTCAGCCCAGCTCCCCCAGCTGGTCCCAGGCCAGGCAGTCCCAGCAGCCCCTGTTGGGGGGGTTATCCCTGTTTGGGTAAAAACAAATCAAAATTTGTTTCAGATTTTGAATGAGTTAAACAGAAACCTGACTATTAATTTTTTTTTTTTCATGTGGACTAATTGTCACATCTCTCCAACATGTGTATTTTTCTGCAAAATAAAACAACAGAAAAGCCTGAATTTTACCAGCTAATCTGAGCAGTCACAAAGCTGATGGCACAAACAAGAACACTTCTGTCTGAAAAACCATCTCAGCTTCCAGATGGGCCATTTATGAAAACTAAGATAATGTTGTGTAAAGTGAACAGCACGAGACACGCCATAAAAACCCAAAAAGGACTTTTCTGGAACTGCAACACCTGGAATCTGCTGCTACAAGTTCCCTGAGTGCTAACAGTGAGGACACAGAGTTTCCCTCCCATCCTAAGGGCACCACACAACTGCACTGCCACTCAAACCCAGAGCTTGGGAATAAAGCCTCACCAGCACAGGAAACGGGGACTGGGATTTGATCCTGTTTTATCCCAGTTTCAAGGTCTAGGACTTGGAATAATCAGGAATCAATGTAGAGAATGACTGAGCCCATTGCTTGGATTTTTAAACTCAAAACAAGTCTGCCAATCTTAAACTACAAAGTGACAGAAAATGATCCCTCGTTAATGGCAGGACCCTGGGATCCTTCTGCTCCTCTCTGCCATGATATTTAATCAAAATCTTCTACCAGTGAACATCTACAGCTGGAAACTGCTATTTCTACTGCCTCGTTATCTTCTGAATTATCAATCATATTCCACAGTTTTAACAGTTTTGTATTCAAGCTTTTTTCTTTTACAGCAATGATTCCTCTTAAATATTTTTCTAGCCATAGTTACATTTTTTCTGCTGTGAATTTTTCTTGGTAATGAAAAGCAGAATCATATATATACACATTTTTTTACCTCTTACTATTTGCTATTTAAAAGAATGACTATTTACAATTATTACAGAGGCTTAACAAAATAAATGGAAAAACTCTCATCCAGAGTCTTTTTGAACTCTTACAGCTTGAGTAACCTTAAACATTGAGGTCATATTTAATATATTTGATATAATCAAACATGGGAAAAATGTCATGCCCTTCTGGATACCAACAGAATCTTATCTCTCTAAAGCAGGAGACCTTTTCACTAGTTCAGAACAGTAATTTTCTTTGATTTTGTAATGGGAGGATTAGTGTTTTAAAACACAAGATTTTCCCAGTGCCTGGGCTTTGAGTTGTTATTATTAAAACACTGACACATTTGCCTGCAGGTTTCCATCCCTCAGTCTGTCCCCAGCCCAGCTCTGTAGAACACCTCTGACAAATTCCATCCCCTAGCCCAAATTCCAGCACTGCTGTGCCCCACAAGTGCCACAAACACTCTTAAGAAGAACTGGAGTTTGCTCCAGTCCAGGCTCCAGCTGCTGAGTTTGAAATGAAGCCAGAGAAGTGAGAAACACTGAATTGTGGAGAACTCCCTTGGAGTTTTCAGACTTGCACGTTCCCCAGGAGCTCTCACTTGCTCAGGGTCAGAGATCTCCTTGTATCACTTCTCACCCACACCAAAAGAAACCAACCAGGACCATCTGTGATTTTATGCTGTCCAAGCAGAGTTGATTATGGAAACACAGAATCCTCTCCTTGGGCGACTGTCACCTGCTACTAGAGTATTGTAGTAAAATATTAATTTCCAGTGCTCAAAAAGTTGAGTGGGAGCCCATACAATGAAATGCAAGTCGAGGCTCATGGCCATTGCCTTTATTTTATTGAAAAAAATCAGATGAGAGCAAATAAACTCTGATTTTGCCTTCCTTTAAATATTCTCTTCCTTATGGAATATGTTTCCTATTATGAGCATTTTGCTGGTAGCAGAGTTCAGCAGTACATAAACAAACTAAGGGATTATTAGTTCATTTTCTTACAGGAATATGTTTGCTCTCACTTGGGAGGGAAGCATTCTCTTCTCTCTCATCTTGAATCTGCCAAATCGTTCAATTTAAATTCATTTCCCACAAATCCCCTGAAATCTGGCAGTTAGAGAAGTTGACCCTTCCTAGATGGTAGAGATTCCTCCAAGGAGAATGGTGTTATGGATTCCTCAGGGACAGAAAAACCTTCTGTCAGACTTCACACTTAGACATCAAAGAATTCAGCCACAGAATTTAAATCCATAAAGAAATAAAGTTCTGCGTGTTTCTGTGTGTGGCAGAAGAGATCCTTTAAGGCACCCACACTGGACACAGGGAGTGGACAAATTCTGCAGCAGTTATTCAAATGAATGGGATTCTACCCCAGATAAAAGTACAAATTATGAGAATTTGGAGCATTGTTCTCCAACACTGTGGTACATAAACACACCCACAGGTTTTTGTTTAGCCAAGTGGGTCACTGTTGATCATTGTTAATGTTTATTTGTTACCTGGTTGTTAAGAAGTTCTTGTTAATTGTTAATGCCCCTGGTTGTTTCTCCTTACCTTGTACCTGTACCCTCACACATCAGGTATGGCCTCACTGCTCCAGGATGGCGCCTGGGACTGTGCACATGGCCATGTGCAAATGAGGAGGCACTGGGTGCTACTCGGAAACAAAAACCCCTGAGAACAACCAGCCAACACGTAAAGAGAAGACTAAGAAGGCATATCTCGGCAGTCAGGAAGCAGGACTGCTTTTCTATTCCACGTTTACGGTCTGGAGAGCGTCACCATAACCTGGAGTGTCTGGGCCCTGCTGACAGCCCTGGGCGAGGGCAGCCCCAGGGTTTTTCCGTGGACTGCCGTGAGGATGGCAGCCCCAGCTGTGCTGATCCCCCGGCAAAGCTGATCCCCCCTCCTGGGCTTCCCTTCCCGGGGCCGTGGCGGTGTGTGGAACCCCGCGGGCTGCCCACCCAGAGCTGCCTTTTCAGAAAGGCATCCAACAGGAGTCTGCCTCTCGGCCCTGTTTTAACAACACCATTGAAGGTGGTGACATAACCTGGCCTGGGCACCCCACAAATGCACACACACATAGCCTTTGTCCACAGGGAGAGTAAGCAAGAATTCCTGGAAAAACATAAAATAAAGAAATACCTTACGTAACATATGGCATTTCAAGAGCTCTACAAAGTTTGGATCTAACAAACTTTTACCATAAATTACATTTCTGTTATTTTCTGCTCTCACTAGCTTTTAAAATTGCATATTCTGGTCAGTGTATCAAATTATCCCCAGTGCATCCCACAGCTACAATCTTTTAAGCACACATAAGTCAGTAACACTGTCTATTTTGTAAGGATTTTCTCAAAAACATTTTTGGTCTAACTGTATGTATATTTACCCAGCTGAAAAGAGAAGTGCTAACTATTTATAAAGCCAAAACAAAGTAGCAGCAGCACCTGAGAGGTCAAATGATATCTCTCCTTCTCCTCCACAATCTCCACTAGATTCAGGACTAATCCTCCTTGGCCTTTGTTACTTGTGACATTTGTCTTGAGTTATTGACAACCTACAAAGGTTAAGTTCAATTTTATAATTAATTACAATAATCTAGCATGGAAAGAAAATTCCACTGGGAGTCAATCCAAGTAAGCCACTTTAGGAGCTCTCAGAAAAATTAGGTGACTTTAAAGAGAACCTAACAAAATCAATTACAATATTTTATTCAAATTTCCCTTTAATCGCTTTTCAAAATAATTACAATATATCAAAATGGTATTGCCTGTTATTGTGTTTACTATTTATACCTATTCTTAAGGGAAAGCAGTTATCCAAATATTCCTGGAATTTCTTTTATCACTGAAAGCTTAAAACGTAACAAAGAAAAATTCTTCCCAGTTTGTTCTTCAAAGGTTCAATAACCGAGTACAAAAAGCAGCAGAGAGAAATTATACAAACACACACACACATATATTTATTTTGTATTTTCCTGCTGCCCCAGGGGTTCAGCCAAGCCTCAGCAGCAGCTGGACCTGGCACAGACTGGCTCCCAGTGGCACCAGCTGGCCCTGCCCAGCAGCAGGGCTGGACCAGCACTGGGGACTTTCCTTGGCCCCCTGTGAGCCACAGCAGCCCAGGGGCAGGGGCAGGGTCCAGCTGGGCTACTCAGGCTCAGCTCGAGCTGGCCCAGGCAGAGAGAGCTGCAGGGTGGGGCTGACAGGCAGGAGGGACCACGCCTGTGGTTCAGGCCATTCGAAATTCCCATCCTTCCTCTGGCTCAGGAAACGCCCTACACACCTCCAGCCAAAACCGAGTGTGCCACCCCTCCAGTCCCATAGGTGAGCCATGGTTTTCTCAGGTTAATTTTAGCCATGCTGACCACACCAGACCTGCTGATGATGCCCAAAAGCTCCCCAAGAGAAGATCTCTTGGCAGCACCTTTTTCACTCAATGCAGCCACTTTGATCACCACCCCAACACAGTCAACACAACACCCAACAGCCCAACACAACAACACCCTTTGTCTCAGCAGAATTCCCAGGATGGCCCAGTGACAGAAGGGATCAACATGAAGGGGAGGTTACTGAAAGAGGGAGTGTTCCTCCCTCTTTTGGCATCTTCTTTTGGTATTGCAAAGACAACGGGGTAGGACAGACCATTAGCCTGAGCTACCTGGAGTCTCATATTCCTCTATACACACTTACTGCAATTATAATTACACCAGAATCGCAGCAGTGATGATTTTAAATAACTGAGTTGACTGACACTCATTTTTCANCATACACACTTACTGCAATTACAATTACACCAGAATTGCAGCAGTGATGATTTAAAATAACTGTCTGAGTTGACTGACACTCATTTTTCATATAGCAACAAATGACAATTTGCAGTGAATTATGAGGAGCCTGAGCCAAATGTGACCCGTGGATAACTCAGTCACATCGTTCTCTGAACATTCAGCTTCATTTTCAGGTAAACACACTTTTGTGGGGGGCCATCAGCACTCAGGTTTTCAGGCACAAGCCCACACACACCCTAACAGGCCTTTTGGTACAACAGACAGCTTCCAGGGAAGTGTCTGGTCCCCAGGCTTTATATAATGCAAGCAGAATTGCTTCTTAGCAGTTTTCATGTGGCTGGCATTATGCAGGATGTCCAAAAGAAGGCAAGAAACAGCAACACAGAGCAAAAGGAGATCATGGGTCTGACAGCTCCTGGTCAAAATCTCTCCTTTCTCTGCAGGTAGAGATGTCCTAAGAACCAAATTTCAGGAAAATAAATGGGGGAAACATTCTCTAAGTGAAAGAGTTTACTCCCAATGTCTTGAGATAAACTGCTTCTGTTATTTCATACTGACATCTGAGCATGTTCAGGGGATAGTTAAATATGTTATACATCTAACAAATATTTGTTACTACACATATACATATGCATGAAAGAAGGACAAGAGTATCCCTCTTAGGGATGGCTGATGTTGCAAATGTAAACCAGATTTTAAGACACATGAAGTCATGCCTATCCTATGTATTTATAAGAGCACTTATAAATCAATCCTGAAAACACTTGCCAAAATTGCAATCAAGAGCAGAAAAAAAAATCAATTTCCAGCAGAAATTTTAAATCCTATCATTCTTTTTCTGTTTATCATTACTGTAAGCTTTTCACTGGATAAACAAAATGCCTGACCTTTCTCCAAACAACATCATGAAGGTTACTTAACAAAAATATGAACCAAGTCAGAAGGTCATAATATACTTTCACATTGTCATATTAGACAGCTTAATGCTGTAAGTTGATGCAATCATTAAATCAACATTTTAATAATAATAATGTCAAGACCTGCAGAGAAAGTTAGAATATTGCATTCCATTTTGCACTTAACAAATACAATAATTAAAAAAGACTGATAAACACATTCAATTCTTTTTTCAGGAGATATATCATTTCAATTTTCATTTGCTGACAGTTGCTGTCAAAATAAACATATTCTCTTGTGCCTTTTTTCCTGAACACAAATAAATTACTTCTGAAGACTTGAGTAACTATGCAAGACCTGTAGCAACAGTAGGCAGCACAATTATCAGGGCAGCAGCAGCCACCCTTTTATAAAGATATTTAGAAGACATTTTTCACATTGAGACAAGTACATCACATTTATCAGCAAATTCTCAGACTTCTCTTCTGTCTCCCAAGGAAATCATTCCTAATGCAGTTGAGATGTTGCTTACAGTGGGTACCAGAGCAGCCACTTCTGTGCTCCTCTGCCTTCGGATGTCAGGTGGGCTCACCAGCAAACCCTGCACGAGGGAAACCCTGCAGCCTCCCCTGGGGCTGGAATTATCACACCTGGGCCTCACCTGCGCCACCAGCTTTGGTTCCTAAACACGTACAGCAGGCAGATTGCCCTTGAACACGTGGGGAAAGGATGGCTGCCCTGAGCACCCACTACAGTGATTAACTAAAGGGGGGTCTATTGGGACTATTCAACCAGTCATGTCATTTCTGCAGCTGAAATCTGTGGAGACTTCAAATCTGCAAGTTTAAGTCTGTCCTTGTTTAGGGCAAATTTGGGGAGAAACCTCCGGGAGGAGTCCCTCCAGAAAACAAATCCGAACCGCCCCTCCTCCCAACTGGTTCGAGACAGGAAAAAAAAATATTCCTTGGAGGAAAGTGGAAAAAAATTGTTTATTTAACATACAAAGCACTCCCCAGCACAACANAGAGCTCTGTGCCATCCACACTGCAGACAGCACAGGCCGTGAGTGAGGGAAGCTGAAAACTCTGATCTTTGTGTTTTGAAAACAATTGCCTCAGACATTCCACTGCTTCTCCTTCACTGTCAGATCCAGTTTTAAAGGTGCAAAACTTATTTCTGAACTAAACAGACGAATGGGGATACAATTCAGCATCAACCCAGGACAAAGTCCAAAGCTCAGATGAGACCTTTAAGACTGTACCTCTGAATATCAGAACAGAGATCTTTCCTGCCAGACAACAACTTATTTCTCAGTAAAGGCATTTTGTTTGGAACTTACAAGCCACTTGTTAAACAAAGGAAACTGGGGGCCAAGAAAAGGCTGAGACTGCCTGCTCTGCAGAATTCACTCTGGCTGTGCTCAGGCACAGGAATGATCCCCCTATGGCAGATCAGTGTCAGAGCACAGGACCAGCCTGAAAACAAGGAATAACAATGCTTAGGACAGCATCCAAGACCATGACTCCTCATTTATGGCTGTCAGGCTTTTTAATTCTGAACTTTGTGATCCACGCTTTCTTAAAACAAAATCAACAGAAGGATTTACTTTAAATCATTGTGTGCATTTTTATATATAGCCTTTGGCACTATTCACAAGGCTAGGAATGACTTCCTTGCTGATGTCGCATTGAAATTTGTGAGATGCATCCATGCACCTCTCTGACCCATTTCTGACGAAGTTCTGCTGTGGGGATCTCTCTGCTTTCACAGANAATAGCCTTTCTTTCAACCTGAGATTCCCCAGACTTTCTATACAATCACAAAAGAACATGCAGGAAATTGGACAGGAGGCTTTTGAGCTGGAGGGTAGTGAAAACTTTACATTTTTACATTAAAAACACATTATAATCCAAAATAAGTCTCCTTTTACAATGTTACATCTTTCTAAAAGAGAGACAAGCTCAAGAAGGGACATGGAGTGGAGTCAACAGTAAGTTACAGTCACTCCAGTAACTGCAATTGCATTCATTTCATAAAAACCTTTTGCCAGTAACTGACTGGAAAAGAATCACCAGCTCTGACTACAGGCAGAATTAATGTCAGCAACGTTGTCAAGAATCAACCATGCAGTAAAGCAGCACATCAGGCATCAGAACTCATCAAAGGCAGCACGGTGAACGTGTGGAACTTCACAATCCACTGAATGCACACAAAAAACTGACAGAAAATCTGGATTCTCAGCACAGAACCTCAATTTGCAGGGAAAAGATGCCCCAAAAGGACATTGGATTGAAATTGAGTTGCATTCTGATCGGGGATCAGAAAACTTTAACTGAGCCAGCCCTACAGGTGAAGGCTAATGGTAGCCCAGAGTCTTTTCCAAGTGCTGATCTTCCCTTCCCTTCAGCACTAGGGCCACCCCAGAACACTGTGCCCAGTTCTGAGCACTGCATGGCCCTGTCTGAGCATAGGGGCTGGACTAGTGACATTCCAAAAGACATTCAGGAGCAGAGAATTGAAAACCTGCATGTTCCCACTGGACATGTGGATCCTTAATTGCAGCACAAGAAATCCCAGGAAGAGACCTAAACCAAGCAAGCACCCAAAGCAGAAAAAAAGGTTCAAAAGCATCTACAAACCTCTGCATTTTCTCCCATGTTTAAGTCATTTACTGAAGATTCATCTCACCCCTGGTGAAGTCAGCAATGGAAGATTAAGATGCAGTGCTTTGGTTTCTCAGCTCTGGAAGGCACACGGGGCTTCCCTCCCTTACAGCACACTGAGTGCTTAAGCCACTGCATCATAATAAAGTACCAGATAAAAACTGGAGGCAAGAGAACTCCCAAGACTGATGAGAATTCAGTGCAGTCTATTTGCTTTTGTTCAACACCCGTTCTAAGCCCTTCCAAAGAGAAGAAAAAGAAACTTGAATTGCAGAAGGGAAAATAACGGAGTTAAATTCAGACGGCTTATGAACAACAATAAAAAGAAATAAACAGAACACTATCTAAAAGCACAGTGAAAAGTTCCCTGCCAAAACTCGCCTGCCTAGCAAACACCACAGTGCAGCCTTCTCAGGACAATTACATGCTCCATGAGACCACCACACTTGTGGGAAATACTCTATTCACTTCCAGTCTTGAGGGGCATTTATCAACACTGCAGCCTTCCCATCCTACAGCCCTCACCTCAAGGCAGGCAGTAACTTGGCATTTGTATCCCCATTTCTCAGACAAGGATGGTAAGGCAGCGAGATTAACAAATCTGAGAAAAAGCCACGTAGGCAGGCTTGGAACGGACCAACTCCTGACAACCAATTTCCTTCTTTGACAATGAAATCCCATTCTGAGTTCCACAGCTCTGGCAAACTGCCTGCCTGTTTAGGTACTTGCCTGTCTCTAACTCGTGGATTTGGGCTACAAATCCCAGGAGCAGGGTCTCACAAAGACCCGAGTGGGTGCGAGGCTGCCCTGCAGACCTGAACGTGCAGACAGCCCCCGCATGGCGCTTCCAGCTCATGTCCAAGACCACCCAGCAGCCCAGCACAGCGACAGCACTTGGCAGCCACCACTGCAACCCTCCCTATTGTTGGAGCCTGTAATTAAACTGCCCTGGATTTGCAAACTTGTTTCATTCACTGTTTCACTTGACCAAAACAGGAACTGGAAACAGTTGATTTCAGCTATGTGGTCTGTGCTCATCTGCCTTTCAAAACATGCACCAGATTTTTCATTAATAACCCTTATTTCTTTACTTCCTTTTTCTCCAGCTTCTTGAGCACTACTGGCTCCAACTGAAGCTAAATGAAGCCACCAGTCCTTTCAACACACGTGCCAAGAGACACCGGCCCCAAAAAGCTGTCCCATAACAAAAGGAGAAAGTAATTTCGTGTTTTGGTGGTTTAGTTTGAAGGCCATCCCTCAGCACCCCTGGGGGTGGGGTGGCTGCAGGGCACACAGCCCTGCTCTGCTCTGCCCCTCAGTCAGGCACAGCACTCTGCTCCCACCGCTGCACCCACGCAGCTCGAGCAGCAATTCCAAGTTCCTAAGTACCATCCCTGTGAACTGACAGTCTCGGAGAGCCCAACCTTGCCTTCTCTACAGCATCCTCAGTGGTGTCTCCACCTAAACTGGCATTTGCACATGATTACTGCAAGTCAGCAGAGCACTTATTCCAACCTCACAGCCTGGTGCCCACAGCTCGCTCAGCTTCCATCCTCTGACCTCCTCATGTAAGTAGGATGACTCTAAAAATCACTTAAAAGCATCCAGCCAGGTTTTGATCTTGCAGATCCTGGGGTACATTCTCCCAAATGTAGCCAATGAATCAGCCAAATGCTAAATTTTCAGCATCTACCGGGACAGAACTGAAGCTCTTGTTTAGGAGCAAGCTCTTGAAGCAGGAGCATGGTAGACCAGTGAGAATAAAAGTCATCATCTGATTGCAGAAAAAAAAAAATAAAGCTGGGGAATATATACATACCTGGGGACATTAATTACCACATAATCTACCATAGTTACAATTTCATTTTCAATTTG
The DNA here is from genome assembly GCA_013397295.1 of Polioptila caerulea. Taxonomy (NCBI): domain Eukaryota; kingdom Metazoa; phylum Chordata; class Aves; order Passeriformes; family Certhiidae; genus Polioptila; species Polioptila caerulea. Next base: position 178,520 of record VYXF01001202.1, read on the forward strand.
AGACTTTTCAAGGCAATGTGATTAGATACAGGTAAGACACTTGCAAAACCTTGCACACTGGGGGCCCAGTTTGGCCTGGTTTCTGCTTAATTGGAAGTGGTTTTAAAACCTGCTGAAAGCATCTTGAGAGTCCTGTAAACACAACCACTTTCACTATTCAATATGCATCATGGATAAATGGAATAACAACAAGACTACAGCAAGCAGCTGGCTCGAGCCCTTCAGCCACAGTTTATCAAACACCAGCAAACAGCAGGCTGATATTTGCTCCCTTAAGCAAAAAACTGTCAGAAATTGTTGGTCCCACTTTTTTCTAATTGGTAAGACCAGACATGACAAAAGTCATCACCATAATGAGACAGAAAAAGAGAATTGAACAAAGAGGGAGAGAAAACTCCCCTGAATTACAGATGTTTCAGTGTCTCCTGGAGCCCAAATCTCAGATGACTTAGGTTGGGATTACTTAATATAAGAAATGCAATTTGGGATGGGAGGGCAGTGCTTGCAGCAGACATTTTTTGCTGCCTTTATATAAAGTTGTCTGTCTGCAATAGCATGAATGGGATTCAATTCCCTTTCTTTTCATAACCATTAAAAAATAAAAAATTAAAATCTCAGCAACCTAATAAAACACGTGGGAGGTTAAACTGGCTTGTTACTAAAACAGGTCTTAATATAGAATGCCTGTAATAATGGAAAAGGGTAAATGAAAAGCATGCTGATTCCTGTTATTCTTTGAGTTAGACCATGCCCTTGGGTAGTATACGAAACCCCAGAAATGCAAAATATGAAAGTCATAAACGTACAATTGCTCAGAACTTGATAATGATCTCTGTGAAACAAAATCTGAGGATTTTTGGTAGGCTTTGATGATTCTGAACATGGAATTAAGCTGAATGTATTTTAAATTAAACCTAAAATAAAAACAGCTGCTGGAAAACATGCATGACCAAATTCCTCATCCGAACATGTGCTGCTTTTGGCTATTTTCTTTTAGATTTTAAAACTTCACTGGCATTCTGTCTATTCAACTCCAATATGAAGCACAGTGCAGTAGCTACTGCTGGCATTCAGTTAAGCCAATCTAATTTTATAGATGTTTGCCTGACGACTCAGAACCACTGCTATTTCCATTGGTGAGGGATTACACCACCAAATAAATTTATTCACTCTGGTAGCTGCAATTCTATGTGCAACAGGGCCTAAGAGAATACAGGCATTCTTAAAGTTCATGAAGTTCCCCCTGCTGCTCTGATGGCAACCCTCAAAGTCAAAAACCTTATGGAAAAAAAAGGCTGACAGCTAATTAATTTTCCTAAGAGTTAATCTGAAGAACAAAACAAGATGGATTCCTAAGTGGAATTTTCCTGTATGAAAAAGATTTGTTCCATTAAAAAATATTTTTTTTTTTCTGCTTGAGAAACAGGGGAACAATACAGGAAGAAGAAATTACTTCTATTATCAAACAATGAAAAAGACATATTCCAGCACAGCAAGCCAGAGGGCAAAATTAACAAGATGTATAGAATTCACTTCCACTTGTGACTGAATTACCAAACAAAAGATATCCATGTCACAGTGGAAATGCCCTAATCAAATGAACTTTGAAATACCATTTATTTGGAAATCTGACTCCCTTATTCCCAAATCTCCAAGATTCCATGGAAATTCAAGAGAGATACAAAACACAGAGAGTTCTGCAGCACCGTGAATTGAATAACTTTCATCCTTGCCATGGTTCTTAAAAACATAATGTTATGTTTTGATAAAAACATAAACCATGTATATGGATTGTTTCTTTTGTCCTTGGTAGGATGACAGCAAAAATTTGAAAAATTAATTCCACAGTAGTCAAAAGAGTTTTCTGACCCATATTCATTTACCTTTAAAACCTTAAAACCTTAAAAAATAACCCACATCTTCAAAAAAGTTGTTCCTATAAAAACCTTTCTCACTTTGTTTTAATCTCCTTGGAGCATGTGCATGTCTCAGAAAACACTTCAGAGTGAAAAGCCAGATGTTTTCTTTAACCTAAAATCTGAAGGCCCATAACCATTGCCAAAATAAGGCAATATTAACTATACCTAAACACCAGAAAAGAATTTTTTAGAATCTATCCATTAATTTGAAATGCCTTCAAATGAAGCCAGTAGGAAAAGATTTCCATGCATTCTGGGGAAAAAAATCCAAACCAAACTCCAATAGAGTCCACCTGCTACACTCCTGAAAACACCTCCCAGCATGAAGGTAAGTTGTCATTGTTTTGTGCAGGAATAATTCTCAAGGGTTTCGTGTAATCAAGTTATGCATGAAGTTATCCATGACAGCCATGGCACAGGGAGGACAAGAGAAGAAATGGAGCTTTATTTGCTCATAATCCTCAGGAGTGAATCCTGCAGCTCCTACACTGCTCACCTCCTCACAATCCCAAGTGTCTCCACCTGATCTGCTACAGGAGCTGGGACTGATGCAGCTCCAGAATTTCAGATGACACTTTTCTGACCCTTTCCACATGAATTTCCCTCCTCAGCCTTCCCTCTGACACCCTGTCCAACCCCAGGACCTGCTGGCCTCTGACTGCCACAAGGCCCAGCTCTGCAAGTGTCACCGAATCAGGAATGCTTTGGGGTGGAAGAGACCCTAAAGATCATC
>VYXF01001202.1:181215-209959 GCA_013397295.1 Polioptila caerulea
CCTGTCCCTCCAGGCTCTTGGAAATAGCTCCTCTCCACCTTTCCTGCAGGATCCCTTCAGGCACTGGGAGGCCACAATGAGCTCACCCTGATCCCTTCTCTTCTCCAGGCCGAACAATCCCAATTCTCTCAGCCTTCCCTCACAGGAGAGCTGCTCCATCCCTCTCACCAAACCCCAAACCATAGAGTCCTGTCTTCCTGCTCCCTTCTCCTTCCATAAGAATCACAAAAGAATTGGGAACTGGAAGGCCGGGGTGATGTTTTTAGAAGGATCAGGGCCTTGCTAAGCAATGTTTAGCAGCACCCAGGCTCTTATATGGCAGTCAAAATATTCCCTCCCTGCAACTCACAAGAAGCTGCAGTTTTTCAGGAGCCCAGGACAGCACTGCTTTCACCACATCCAGCAAAACCTTCACACAGCAAGGCACCAGAGCTCAGGGCCAAGGACAGCAGCAGCTTCTGACAGACACGAGCTCCCCTCCAACCCCTGCAAGCATGTGGAGACCACACAGTTCAGGTGAAATGCTACAGAAAATCCCACCTGCTTTGCCATTTTTCCATGTTTTCCCTTAGTTTATTATGGATGTTTTACTCCCATGTCAGTATCAGAAGCTATTTACTAAATAAAACCTAAATAATGTCAAGGTTGTCAAGAAACTTACCTTGGAATCAAAAGATGGCAAATTTTATTGAAGCAGCAAGCAAGACAACTTCCAGTAACAAAAAATGTGCAAGAGCACAATACCAACCATGTCAGCATGTTTTATTAGAAGCATTTTAATGTTTTTCATGACAAAAAAAGATGAAAAATTGCAGAAAATTAAAATTATTAATTCTGATTTTAAAATAAAAGAGGGGCTGGTTTTCTCCTGAAGTATCTTTGCATTCAAAGAAGTTCAGTAGCCTCAAGTAAATGGGCGTAACATAAATTTTGCACAAGCAAATTCAGAAATGTCACAAACATCAAAGTGATCAGTTCACATAAAGATGTCTATGTTGGATGTCACATCACCAAAATATCCCAGAAAATACATTCACTGTGGCTCCTGCCATTGGGGCTCACCATACTTCACTCTTGATTCATTACCTGGAGCAGAACTGGGACCCTATTTAAATTTAATAGTTGTAAATAACATCACACCAATTTCCAAATTTGTACTTAAATTCAAAAGATACACTCTGGACATATCATCATCACTTAATCCTTACTGCTTTCTTTAGATCATGTCTTTGAAACAGATCAAAATACTTTCATTTCAAATTTTTTACATCTCCACTTTTAGTAAACTCTATGAATATGATCTTGCCTACATTCAGTATATTTAGAGAGGTTTTGTATTTACACTGCAGTAGTGAACAAGTGACTGTGACAACCTGTATTTGGATATTCCCAGTCCATAATTTTGAATGTGGATAGCACTGGAACTCAATGCTTTTTGTCAAAAGAATGCAAAATGCACACTCATAACAAACAAATGAGCTGAAATATAAAAATGTGTTGTGGCTTGGAAGCTGAAGGAACTTTCAGGCACTGAAAAGCACAGCAATAAAAAAGGAATATTTTGCTATGCAAAACTCAGTATTTTTTTCCTCCAAAGAGTATTAGGTCCCTAAGTAATTCCCAATTAATAGGCCTGTTCTTGACAGAAAATGTGTGTCTTATTAAAGGAAGAAGAAGAGTTTGCTACTTTTACTCAAAAAGATTTAACACTTTCCAAAAGCTGTAAATGGTGTAAGCACTTCTTCAGAGAGGTACGTCTCCTCAGTGGTATAATCTTACCCTTTTCAACAGGGGCCTGTTAAAAGAATTTATTTGTGAAAGGATAATCTCGTGCAGTTTGAACTTTCTCACCAAGCTGCCTGCTCATTGCTATGCGGTGTGGGAGGTAAGGCTGCTTGCAATGCCAGCCATGTCTATCGAATCAGAACTAACCTTTTGTTCCATTTATTTTCTCTGCAACTTTCTGCCATCAGTTGCAACCTCAAAAAAAAAAAAAAAAAAGTGTACTTTTGAAGCCTTGATGCCTTTTAGGTAATTCACGCCCAAGCTGGCTCAAAATAAGGAAGTTTGATGGTTTTGTGGAAAGCCAAACAGGAATTTTTGCAGAACACAGGAATGTGTGGCCTTAACTTTGTCACCTTCACTTTGTGAATGCTCATCAATGCAAAAATAAAGGGAATGTCATCTCATACTGTAACACCAACTTACACCAGGGTCCAAAAATTAAAGACCAGAAGACTGATTCCCATTAGTTATCAATGCCATCAGAATAGCAACATTCAGACAGCAAATCAATTTCAGAAAGAAGAAATACCAGAGTAACAGCACGAGTGATACATATAAACATACTAAGGAGAGCAAAGAAAGACTGATGACTACAGTACTCACTCCACTGTACAGAAATCAAGCAATATTCTTAAGGAGTAAGTAGCTGGAACTTACACCACACACAGAGAAAAATCTTAGTGCTTGCTCACTAAACATCATAAATGCATATAAAACCATGAAACACATACACAAGTAACCTGCAATGTAAAAATACCAACTCATGGTCTCTGAAGGAAAAGCACACAAAAACAGAAAGCATATAAAATTAGAAAACCTTATTAAGCAGACACTGGGGAATGTATCATGAATGCAGCTTTATCACAGCCTTAAACCAAAGAAAAAGCACATGACAAAATTGTGTGCATGGTTTCTCTTTTCATTCAGTGCCGTTTATTACATTTCTGAAGTATTAGAAAAATCATTTTGGTAAAATAATGTACTGTAGGGGTAGCACTGGGGAATCTGGTAAAGAAAAAAAAAATCTCTTTGTTAGCCAAGCCACAAAGCACCTACAGAGCTTAATCCATCAGGAAAGTGCCAGGATGCCTGACCCTGAGTGACGGATCAGCCCTCTGCTTGCTCCCTGTCCCTGGGAGAGGAGCCCCTTAGGTTCACTGGGGCTGCCCCTCCACTGCACAGCCCCTGCAAGCAAGAGCTCAGCTCAGGAGAAGGGACAGCCTGAGCACAGAACCCACAGCACAGCTGGGAACTCGCTGGGTGCCGGGAACTGCTGATCCGGTGTGCGGGAGCACTTCCACAGCTCTCCCTCCTGTCCCCTCAAGGGAGAGCAGCGAGCTCGGCAGGTCTGCCCGCCCCATGCAAGCACCGGGCTCTGCCACCTGCCCAGGGCCCATTCCCAGGAACCCCAGTGCTGCCGGCTGGGAGCTCCAATCCCACCTGAGAGCTCCAATCCCACCTGGGAGCTGCCATCCCACCCGGGAGCTGCCATCCCACCCGGGAGCTGCCATCCCACCTGGGAGCTGCCATCCCACCTGGGAGCTCCAATCCCACCAGGGAGCTCCAATCCCTCCCGGGAGCTCCAATCCCACCCGGGAGCTCCAATCCCACCTGGGCATGCAGGAGCAGCCCTGGCTGGGGCACAGCTGAGCGAGCAGCCCCAGTCCTGTTGCACATCAGGGTCAGGGATTGGGAGTTCAGCCTTCCCAGCTGCCATTCAATCTCCCAGTCACTCGAAAAAGGAGCCTGGGCTTAAGTGCTTTATGGGACTGAGGCCAGAATGCTCGGTTTCTTGCAGAGCTGAGCCCTGTGTTTTTATATCCATAATATTAGCTCAATCCTTCTGCCAAGTAAACCTCTTTTCCCCGAGTTTTGTTTATTGTTCAGGACTGAGCTCGGAGAGGGCTGGGGGTTAACCTCAAGTACAGTGGCCTGATTGCCATATATGCTGAAGGCACTCTCTGCTGAAAAGGCAGCTATATGAAGTATGTTCCATTATTAGTCCCTAATTCTGCAAGGGACAAGCAAAGCAGAACAGGGAGAAGTGAAAGTAGGGCTCTCCCATTCAATCTCTGAAAGAACAGACAGCACGTGGATGAAAAAGTAAATTAAATAATGCCAACTCCAAATAACACCACATTAGATCGTTTATGCTCTCAGTACATTATTTTTCTCTGTATATTTTAAAAATCTAACTCTAAGATGAAAGAGAAACAAGGGAGTACTTGGAAAAAGACTTCAGAAGCGAACACTTGAGCAAAACCACTCAAATCACTCAAAGAGAGAAATTATTTTCCTAATCATGACCAACGTGTTGGTGAGAAATGACCTTAAAATAACCCTAAACTTTTATACCCAAAGATAATCAGCTTCAAAAAACAAAGCAAGAGGCAGTTTGGGCTCAGGAACTGTGTGGGAAATTCATCTCTGTAACACCTTCCCCAGGTGGTAGCAATGGCTGGGGGGGACAAGGCTGAAGAGGGTCAGGTAGGGAACAGAACAGGACTGGGCTCTATCCCACAAATTCTGCAAGGCCACATGGCTTTGAAGGCTATGAAATCCCAGAAAAATTTTAAATCTTTGTTTCCCTTCTGCTGTTCGAGCAAGCATACTTCCTTGGAGAAATTTTCCTCAGAAATTTAAGGAATATGGAAAAAAAAATAGAGCAAAAATCGGCAAGAATTTACTTTCTTATTGCTTGGCTCAAGAGAATTTAGATGCTCCAAAGCAAAAGTGGTCATGAGGTCTTTGGCAGCAAACCAGTGAGGCAGAGGCTTTCTTGTTCTGTCCCTAACCTCTCTAAAGCATTTTACAAACCAATAATGTACACAAGGAAAACTGGAACCACTCAGACCTTGCAATGACAAGCTAATATTTCAAGTCTCACTCACCCATTAGTGCACAAAGTAATGATGGGACAAAGACAACTTCTTTGGAGTCTGATGTCACAAAATGGTGTTTATATTACAGAATACTGGAAAGAAGTGATGAAACATTATCACTGGTTCACATGCACTGGGGAGGAACATGGAAAGACTTCTCTGAGTGTATCACATCTTATGAATTGGAAATCCTGGGTCACTACATGTGGTCTCAAAATAGGACTATGGACTGATTACACATTTTCATAGTTAACAATAATGAAAAAGCCATTCTTTTACTGCCAGATCATGATCAATGTCAGTTCAATTAATCATCAGGAAGAATTAAGCTCATATCAAAATTCAGAGCCTACAAAGGAGCAGCTCAAATCCTGGATACTTCATCATTCCATCAAGGATGAAGCCCCACAACCGAGGGCATATCCTGGGCAAGCTTAGACAAGGAGAAGTACAGATTATATGTACTTAATGATTAAAGCTCACAGAGTCATGCATCACAGACCTCCCAAAAAAACCAACAAAACACAAAGTGCCTTTTTGGTAAAGCTCACAGAACCCATTAAAGGGAGAGGAGCAAGAGAAACTGAACAAAAGCCCTGAAGATGTTGTGCTGTGTGGGTGTGAGAGGGCGTGTGTGTCACTCACTGCTGTCCCTCCCCAGGTTAGCAGCAGCAGGGAGGGGGACACCTGAGGTCAGGCTGAGTGCTCTGAGAACAGGCAAGTCCAGCCAATCCTCCTCCAGCACGGACAAAATATGGTTAAAACCAGCCTGAAATGGTAGGATTCACCAGGCAGGATTTAGGGGGTAGACACACAATGCTGATGTTGGTAAGTCCTCACCAGCACTCCAGACTCTTCAAATACAGGGTGGGGGGTGTCCAAAATTGTTTTTCTAGCTCTTTTCCATGTCTTTTATCCTAATTTCTTACATTCCTCTCCCGCTGCTTTGCCTCCATATTCTACATCCCTTTCTCCTGGGTTAGCCCTTTTTTCTCTTTTCTTTCCACACAACCAAGATTCTCTCAAAACCACTGCCTGTCTCACTCTAATGATGAAAAGTGCAATTTTTCTCTGTTACCTCAAATCACTGTTTCAGTTCTTTGCATGTGCCTCTCTCCCCTTCTGCTGACATCCAGCAGTTCAGAAGCAGAAATGACAAATTCCTGCCACAAATAAAGGCTTTCCCACACATGATGTACAATTCCTGAGAAGTTGCCTTGTTTAACCTCTTCCTGCAATCTTCTGCTCCCTAAAAGATGTGTTCCTTGAGTCTGAGCACTTTCTCCCCAAATTCCCACCTCTGTCACACTCACTCACTAGAAAAAAAGGGAGGAAAGCATGTAATTACAATATAGAGAGCACACTGGGAATGAGAATCAAGGGTAAACTCCATCCCTCAAGTTCAGCAGTGAGTCAAAGCAGTCTTACTAAGTGAAGTTTTTAATGAAAAGTATTGACAAAAAAAGAGAACAGGAGACAAAGCATGGACATCTCCCTAAAAAGAGTCAAACAGGTATGTGCACATCTTTAAGTACTTTCTCTGTGATCCCATGTGAGCAAACAAAGATCACTCTGTAAGGGCACAGGGATGAGCAGAAATGCCATTGGGCATTTCTCCTCTTCAATCTGCCCCTCAATCCTCTTCCTGTACATCCAATTTCCTGCTCCCTCCTGCCAGTGCAGCACACCAGGGCCCTGTGCTCATCTCTCAGACTGCACCCCTGATCCCACTCCAGCTTCAGAGAGCAAAGCACTGACTCGAATGCTTCAAACAGACAGTCTAGAAATTACTGCATTTTTTCTTCTCTTTCCTCCATCCTCCACTCCTTATTAATATTTCCAGTAGTAAATGCCTTCTAGGGAACTCTGCAACAGCGAGGCCCACCTCTGGGAAAATGAGGATTCACGTGTTGCCATGGCTCACAAGCTCCTGAGCTATGGGTCTGCAATAAAAGCAACACAATTTCATTAGAGAGGATTAAAATGGTTTGATCTCCCAGGAAACAACTACAGGGGGTAGTGTAGAGCAGAGCAGGTTTGCAAAGAAACAGAGATTAGAGGCACCAATATACACTTCAGGTAAGGAGCCAGGGGCTCCTGGCATTGTGAAAAATAAGCTTTGGAAGCTGTGTTGGTGACTGCTGGTAACTCAGATGTAACACAGCTGAATGTTCAGGCCCTGTCCTGACTTCAAAAATCAGGTATTTTACAGCATCTCCAGACAGTGACATATAAGCCAACACATGCCTGACATCACAGAACAAAATTTGTGTATCTTTCTATATAAATGGCAAATTTTGCTCTGAGCAGAGTCCCCTTAAGCTGGTCAGGGCACACATTTGCTCCTCTTGGTCCTCTGGCTGCAGAAAGCATTTGGCTTAGAAAGGCCACACCTCTCCCTAGGCTTCAAGTATTTAAAAGAAAATGCAGGTCTTCCCTAAATGCAGGTACAAGAAGTTCAATAACTCCCATTTAAATTTCCATTTTCCCTTATATAAACTGTGCCAACTGCTCTGGTTTATACAGACATATAAAGTGGTGGACCAGAGGAAAACTCAGTGAAGGTTTTGTATAGATGGACTAGAAGAATAAAAAATAAGTGAAGCTTCACTACAATTAATAAAAGCCTAGAGAAGCACAATAAAATCACCAGGGCCCTTCCCCTCCTGTGCCACAGAAGGGCACACAACCCAGGAGCCTCCAGGCTCCTGTTTCCAAGCTGTGCCCCAGGTTTATTCACAGTCTGACCCCGTGCAGCACCATGAGCTGGTGCTGCTGCCCACTGCCTTCCCTGCACAGCTAGGAAGCACTACAGCATTTCTACTGCAACACCAAATGCTGCTAATGGTGATTTTTTCCTCAAATTTTCCAACTAATGTTAACCTAAGTGAGTAATTACTGGGAAACAGAGAGGAAGGGGCAGGTTTGTACTGGGCTGGATGAAATATGTCACTTTTCCCAGAGTACAAGAACAGAGGTCTTCACAAGAGGCAGCCTCTTCTGGGGCAGAAGGTTACAAGAGAGCAAACTGGCTTTTCATTCTAATCTCATAACCCATTTTTGTCAGCAGGTTGAAGCCTTGAACTCAAACCAAATGGAAAAATTGAACATTATTGCCAGGTTCAGTGAAGCTGCAAACAGCTGAGGGCTTCCTCACTCTCCATCTTCCCTTGGAACAATCCAGAGCTGTGGCCAGTGTCTGCTGGACGTGACTGAACTGGGGCACACTGTGAGGCAGCCAGCATTTGTAATACAAAATAGCTAAAAACACATTTTTATGTTCTTTCACACACTGAATCCACAGACGAAGCTACTTAGGAGCAAAAGAAACCAAAAAACCAGAAGAATTAATACACATCTTCAGCTGGAGACAGACAATGCCCCAAGCTGTTTGTAAAAGGACCTGCAGCACTAAGATAGGCACTGCAGCACCTCAAAGGTGAGCAGGGACCAGAAACAAAAGACCTACAAGTTAACAGATTAGCCCCCAAATCATAAAAACAGGACTGGAAATTATTGATAGAAAAAACAGTGCTAAAAGTTACAGCTCAGATTTTATATTCAACAAAATGTAACACTGTTCAAGGTACACTTTAGATGGTTGGTGTCTGTTTGGGGTTTTTGGTCATTTTTACTCCAAAATCAAAACTATGCTAAATGCAAAATCAATGAAAAGCTTTCTTAACTCTCCTAAAAAGCAAATGAATTGGGGAACGTTTATTGTTTGAATTGACAAATCCTCTACTGGCAACCAAATGGTTAAAGAAAAAATAAAGGAAAAATGCCTTAAAAGACTCAGGAGAATTAGCTGTTGCTAAAACAATTTTATGGTCCTTTCCACTTCAGTGGAGGTAGTTTGTATGGCTGACTGGAATCTATTCAATGCTGTCAAACATCTAACACTCCCTTAGCCAGACGCCTCACAATGAATAACAAGCAGCCTCGCTGCCAGTATGCTCGAGCTGCATTTTTTACCAGGGACTGGACCCCAACCCAGCAACACTCCAACTTCATTGTTTGATGCCTTGTTAATTTATAAGACCAAAAATTAACTGCAACAAACAGAAGTGCCAAAATTCTGAAGCAACGCAGCTACGAAATCCATCATACTGAACAAACCACAGCACAGAAAGTCAGGTTTGTATAAAGAACCTGCACATCTAATTTCTCTTTTGTAGTTTGAATTGATTTCATAATAGAAAATAATACTCAGATTTCAGCAGATGACTTCCATAATCTGAGAAGGCTTACAGTAAGTGCATAGAATAAAAAAGAAAGAAGCAGAAACAATGAAGAAAGTGTACACAACTCTCGTTGAAACACTAAGCACATCATCTGTCATCCTGAGTATCATCATTTCCATAAATATTATCCCAACCATTGATTGCCTTGCTCAGTGCTGTGCTTCAAGCAAAATCCTGGACTCTCCCCATATTTACGTCCTTCATCTTTCAGCTCTAATAATGGTGAAGCGCTGACACCAGACTCATATCCCCGGGAAGACAGAGAGTGCTCAGTGACAGCCCTGGCTCTGTGAAATTACAACTGTGCTCTCTTGGCAGGTTTATGATTATGGCTCTGACAGGCCTTGTGTTCTGGAGCTCATATCCTGCCTTGAGCACATCCTCCCCTCCTACAGCACCAAGCCAAAGTCAAACAGGACACACACACATTACCATGAAGGGATCCTTTGGGATCTCCGGCTCTGGGGAGCAAAAGGAGCACCACTCTCACCACATTTAACACAGCTTAGGACTCTGGGGCTTACTTTTAATTATACTTGCTGCTAGAGTTCCCAGGATCTGATTCTCTAGGAACCATAAGGTGGTGCTGAAAAATTCCAGAGCCTCAGTCTGTAAAACAAAGTGAAGCAAAGCAGCTGTTTTGAGAAAAAGTGGCCATGCAACACCAATACACAGCCCTGAGAAAAACTAAACTCAAGGCCACAGCAGAACTCATGAGCTCATTCTTACTAAACAAAAAAAGCTGCTGCACTCTTAGAGCTGAGTTGATTACCCACACTAGAAAAGACACAGCTCTGAAGGTGGGAAGGGAAGCAGTGGGCTGTGAGTGCCAGTGTGTGCACAAGGGTGTGCTTGTGGATGCTTGTGCTGGTCTTGAGAGCACTGGCCCTCACAGAGGGACAGGCTCAGCAGCCCTGCAAAGCTCAGGGACACTTGCTCCACCAACCATGCACTTCTAAGGATGTCTTTGGAAGTGACATCCATGAGGCATCATTGTTCTTAAGCCTAAAGAAAGCAACAATGAAGTAATAAAGTGCACAGTTCAGGGATTTATCACCACAGAATTATTTTACCAAAACACAGGCAGTATCCACAATACAAAGTGATTTTTTTCTTTTTTTGGATTAATTTTTTACAGCACTGTTTAAGCCTCTTGCTCTGAAAGCAGACTCCTATTTCTTGGCCTTATCATTAACCTCACTGCCCTAACTCTGCATCTGGCCCTACAACACTCATTAACATATGCAATGGAGAAGAAACACCCAAATTATGCACAATTTCATCTGGTTTGAAGCAGCATGCACACACATCTCCAGAAAACACTCACCTAACAGCATTTCTGGGACTCTACAAACACACACAAATACCTGACACATTTTCCACAAACACTCTGGCAATAAGATTAGGCCAAACAAATGTACCTTGAGGGTAAGCAGGAAAAGTAGTCACTATCATTCCCAAAACCTTGATCACAGTAATTAAGCACAAATGGTTAATCACAGATAAAGCTGGTTTCAGATCAAAAGCAGGTAAAAAGCTATATCCATCAACTCCATTGATATCAATGTTTAACACGAGCCCTTTAGGTTACACATTTACAAAAAATCCAAGATTTGGGGAACGAAAAGTGGAACTTGAATACAGCTCCACCAGGCATAAAAGAGCTTTTTATCTTACTACAGACTAATGACTCATTAACAGTGTGGTTAAGCACTATCAGCAAGTCAGCAGCCCTGTGAAGGAAGCCTCTGGGGATGAAGAGACACGTCCATGAAAATGCATCATCACTTCTGCAAAAGCAACTTCAGACTGCACAATTTGTGTCAAATCAAATTCTTAGCTACATGTTTAGTCAGACAACGTGACAGCTGGATAATACCCAGCAAACATTCTCAGAACTAACATAATTGTAATTACAGGGGGTTTCTTTATTCCTGCTCCACTTGATAACAGATTTCTGGAAATACATATTTCAACTTAACCAACTCCATTTTGACATAAATACTTAATTTCAAACAGTTCCATTGCTACAGATGAGATGATCCTTAGCACCAGGAAATCAGGCTACTCTGTGGTATCAAACACCTGCATGGAGAACTGTCATTAACCAACAGGGGCCAGAAAGCTCCTTGTATCCCCTCAGGGAGCTGTTCAAGGCTACATGAGCTCTAATTCTCCAGAGGACTTCTGTAACAGATGGAAATAAGGCAAATGCATTAAACAATTTAGATTATTATTTCCAGAAATACTTCTACAGTACTCAAGTGTCAAAATGCTTTTAAATCAAGCAAATTGCACGTGGCAAGACTTACAAAGCTGACTACAAGAATGAGATGCTTACACTCCATGAAATTCAGTTGATTCCAGAGCTGTAACTCCACTGCTGCTTTCTAAAAACTCACCCAGGACTGACCATCAGATGAGAGCAATATCTTAATGAGTATAAAACCCAAGAGAAAAAACCAAAAACATAATGCAGACTTATTTTTGCAAGTTTTACCCTACGGTGAAAGCCATCCTCTTCCTTTTCCCACAGAAATAGGTCACTACAAGGTGTGCCCTTGGGGCAATTCCCCTGGATTTTACAAGGTCTCCTCCTGCCCCAGGATCCACAAAGGATTTGAACCCGATGTACATTCACATAACCTGGGTTCATGAGAACCAAATACACAAGGACTGCAAGAAGTGCTGCTGAATCAGGGCTGCCTGGAGATCTTGAACAGAAACCTCATCACAGCTAACCTCATCACTGAGGCCTCCTCCAGTTTCTGTTTTCAGAGACTTCCTGCTAAGTGCTTCAAAAAAGCAAAATGTCATTTAAAATAATGTAACTTCCCCTGTCTTTTTTTACAGTTGTTTTCTGCAATCTAACCACGAGGAATTGAATGTACTTTAACCTCTGCTAAGTACAGTGTTTATACTTATTGACAGCTGGTGTTGATCATTTGAATTGGAAAACTTGCAGGAAGGAAGCACCTGAGTTCAGCTCTGAGTGTTCTCCAAAGTCTCCGGGAGTGTTTTATGATACCATTCAATGTCATTAATCAAGTAGTTCATTACTGGCTGGCAGAAACTCTTTGTTGCTCTGAACTCACTCAGCACAAAGATATTTTGTTCATACTACTGCCACTTCCTTTTCAAATTTGTAAGGTTGCTGTGCATCAACCTCCTGCTGCTGCAAGTTTGGCACTCTTTCCTCTAGGCTTGTCTTCCCCTAAAGGTGACCATTTAACAGATCTTGGGTCTTTTATTGGTTTTTTCTGCATTCCTCATAATTTAAGACACCTCAGTTATTTTCTGTGAGCCTTCCAGACACTGTTGAATTTTTACCAAAAAAGTTACAGTAAGATTTTTTATTTGTTTACCCCAAAGGCCCCTCCTCTGTAAGTTCTGGCTCGAGGCCACTGCAGTAACACAGGCATTCCAGGATTCCCCAAGTACGTTCCTCCACAGGCAGATGTTCCCTTCTATCCTTAAAGGGAATCTAGAAAATATCTACAGAGTTTGCTTGTTCAGTGCAAAGGCCCTATATGCTGCTCCTCAGCAGGGATCATCTGTCTTGGTTAAATGCAACATTTAAACTCCCTGATGGGAGCACATTGATCAACCAGCCACCAAGAACAACCATCTATATAGATGTATTTTCTGTTTGGCCTTTTTTTTTTTAACTCCCCTGAGCTCTGTTTTGCTGTTAATTCTATGTCATTTGCCTCCCAGGGCCCAGTGACATCCCTAACTGCAAAGGGTCACAGCAGAAGTGGCTGCACAGGCATGGAAAGCCCAGCTCCTTTGTCTGTATTTTCTTAGCCAGCAAGGACAACAGTCCTTGCTAGAAGCTTTCACCTTCTCAGGCCTTTCTCGCATTTCTTCTGAGCCACATGAACTTTTAAGAAACAACATTCAAATCATCTGCTAAAAATAGGCATCAGAAAGTCTCTTTCGTGACAGTCTGAAACCAGACCCCTTAAAATACAAATGCTATTTAGTGGATCTTTTCTCAATATTATCCATCTTTCTCCTTGGTGTCTTCACAACTTGTAGAAAGGTTGTCATTAATTTTGATTCCATTTTGATCACAATCACTATTTCTGTGCTTCCTGACACTCCTGCAATTGCATGCATCTTGCACCTTAAATGACCCTCCCTTTTCTGTATTTTTCCTGCCTCGATCCGCTCCTCTTCCCAAAGTTTATTCTTCTATCACTTTTTTATATCACTGTTATCACATTAATTGGTGAGCTTGTCTCCAAGAAATTAACTGCCTCAAGGCACATCTTTCTGCTTTCTCCTAATGCTTAATCTCTGATCATATCTCGGTTTTATAATCCCTATCAAGCCTTTTATTAGCTTTTGCTTTTATAACTCCTAAAATCACAAAAACACAATATGTTGGACTTTACTCTTGCCTAACAGTTATCCATTCTAAAAATATCAGGTCTGTGGCATTTTGCATTCTCCTCGTTTAATGCTTTTTCAGCCATTATAACATTGGCAACAAGATAAATACTTTATGCTTATGAACTCCTTGCAGCAAGAAGAGAGAAACACCTGCCTTCCCACATTCCAAATGTTCTGCTAACACACATCTCTTTGTGTTTCCCACCGTGTGGGCAGGCAGGCAAAGGGATTCTGTTCCAGGCACAGAAAAGGGGAATCGCTGGAACCATGAAGTGGCAAAGCTAAAGGAAATCTGTGCCTGAGCAGGGCAGCAGCACCTGAGTGCCCTCTGGTCCAGCAGGAAAGCCATCCCACACATCATGGGTGCCCAGCAGGAGCAGCAGTGCCACTGCGGGGGCAGGATGGCCAAGCCTCACTGCAAGGCCAAAGTGAAGCACTCAGAGCTGGAGCTGGTGGGACTGGGCAGATTCCAGCCATTTCTCATCCAACTGAAATCTTCCTCACTTCCTTCTCTGTTTCCAGCACCCATCCCCACACACGACCTGCCGAGCAGGGCTGTAAGTCCCCGCTGGCCCCACACGAGCCGGGGAACACCTCACTGGGACTGGGCTCCAGGAGTGTGGGCAGTGTCTGCTGCTCAGACACCTACCTGGAGGGCCAGTGTCCTGGGTTGGTGCTGAATTGTATCCCCATTCGTCTGTTTAGCTCAGAAATAAGTTTTGCACCTTTAAAACTGGATCTGAGAGTGAAGGCGAAGCAGTGCAATGTCTGAGGCAATTGTTTTCAAAACACAAAGATCAGAGTTTTCAGCTCTCCCTCACTCACGGCCTGTGCTGTCTGCAGTGTGGATGGCACAGAGCTCTCCTTTGCTGTTTGTTTTTGGCCAGCTGAGGCACAGAAGTTCTCCAGACTGTGGTTTTTACCTTTTCCTTGGAACTGTTTAACCTGCTCTGGACTAAAAACCCAAAAGGGCACCAGGAGCTCCCACCTGTGGCCCCCCGGGCCTGCCCTGGGCCCGGCCTTTCCCAGCCCAGAGGGACTGAGGGACTGAGCCGAGCTGCAGCCACGGGAGAGAGAGACTCTGGGAATTTGGCATCTCTGGGAGTGGGGAGAGGGTTTGGTGTTCAATATCGTTCATTTGTTGTGCTGGGGAGAGCTTTGTATGTTAAATAAACTTTTTTCCACTTTCCTCCAAGGAATATTTTTTTTTCCTGTCTCGAACCAGTTGGGAGGAGGGGCGGTTCGGATTTGTTTTCTGGAGGGACTCCTCCCGGAGGTTTCTCCCCAAATTTGCCCTAAACAAGGACAGCCAGCAACCACGTGCATTTCAGAACTGCCTCTCCTCCTGCTCCTCTCTCTGCTTGAGTTGAGAGTACTTTACCTTCACTTTGAATAAAAAATAAAATTAACACGAGGAACGATGCGTAAGTACAGAGTCTGTCCAGCGACTGAACACATGAAAAAGGAACCCAGCTTTAAAACACAAAGGCAGACAAAGAAATAAACCAAGAGGGAAATGATAAGGAAGGGTAAGCCAAGCTGGTGTGTGTAGCTGGCACCAGGAGGCAGTCAGGGCTCCGAGCAGCAGCAAAGACAATTAGATTGAGCAGATAAAAGCAATGATGATGATTGCTGGTGCTGCAGACCGGGGCTGGCCTGCATTAGGTTAAGTAAGCTGGATGCAAGCCAGCATCCCTGAACAAATGGCACAGCACATTCCCCAGGAATCTGAGGAGAGATTACCAATATCTTAAAGGTGACCTTTCACACTTGCTAGCCCAGCAAATCAGGTAATTCTCTTGACTGTAATGGACAAGATCAGCAGAGGCCACTCTCCTGAAGTTATGCATGCCTCATACAAATAGGATTTTTAGTTTTAGATCTAATATCAATTGACTGCACCTCATTTGAACAAAGTATCCTAAGTGCTTTATTGGTTTATTTTGCCCCTTCCCCATTTTAAAGAAAACATAATCTAACTTTCTATTATTCATTATCATCCAGGCAGGCAACAAGAGAAAAAAAGCACCCTAATTTTTAGCCATATTGTCTATTAAAAATGTAAAATGTTTCCTAAAAGGGCAGGCACATTAATTATGGCTGCCTCGGGATAAATGAAGATTACTAGGAGTGCTCTGCTTTCCTGGATGAGTTTTCCATTATAATCAAATGAAACCAATTACTGCATTTGTAATAGAAACTGTACCTAAGCTGAACATTTCCACTTCTGCAGAAGCTGGAGAGTACACTGCACGAGGAAAGAAAAGGTCTCCAAACACTTAGGAAAGGAAAAGAGAAGGTATCTTTTCTGGGGAAAAGAAAGAATCCCATAAGTAAAACCAACAGTAAATGCACTGGGTACAAATTTAATGGCCCCAGTGTAACTGAGAATCACAGCCTGGATTTTCAGAAGCCATCTCCAGCAGGAATTCCTGAACCTGAGCGTTGAACTCCTTTCCTGCTTCTTCAGAGAAGAAAATACAGCTTTATTAGGCTCAACTTTCTAAATAATGGTTATCCTCTGTAACTAATCAGGAAAATTTTAAACCATTACCAGATGAATGCTTGTTCAAATAGTGAACATGCTCTGTCTTCCAAATATCACCTTACTCTGCAGACAACTGAAAGCACCCAGGGTAGCACACACTGAGGTACAGTTTTTATTTTCAAACATCCTTTGCCATCCTACTGAGCAGCCCCCAAAACAACACACAACATTCTTCTGCACATGGTGATTCTGCCAGTGACAGAAAGCAAAGAGAATTTGAGGGAGAAAAAAAATCATGGAACTTCAAACACATCAGCATTTTCTAAACTTATTCCAAATGGAAGAAGGTAAATGTTTAAAGGTATTGCTAGGGAACTAAGGCGGCCCAAAATAAAATTATTTGAATAATCTTTAAAGAGAATCCTGAGCCTGAAAGACACTTTAGAGAGAATTCTACTTCCAAATCACCTAAAAGCAATACACTCATTGAGTTCATCCATAATTATCCAACATTCACCTGGCTCATAAATTTTACCCCTCAGTAAGTAAGTGCATGCTAATTATGAGGCTGATAAAAGGCAATGCAGAGTTCTGTTTCAGCATTCTGTCCATGGAACCATCAATGAAGCTCTACAAAGATTTTAGAGGTATCCATCTATAGTCAAATAAAAACAGTGTATAGTAAGAGTGTACTTTGATTTCTTTTAGAAGAAATCTTTCCTTTCCTTTTCCTTTTGTTCCCTTTTAGACTCATATAAAAACAACTTCTGAGTGCAAACAGGGGCAGATGCAGGATCATTGTTCAGGACATGTTCTGAGTTTAACACTCCTCCATCGTGACACCACCACCTAGACCTGCAGCACATGCAGGCTCCAGTGCCCACTGCCCACCACTCAAGAACCTGGACACATTTCTTAGAGGCTTTCCACGTTTATCTTTGGATGGCAGATAAACTAGCAAGTTTGCCATTCATGAAAAGGAAAGGAAAACTGAGGCAATAGGAACGGAGTTTTAACTAAAATATCAAGTGAAATTCTATCAGATTACAGCAAGTGGTTGGGATTTTTTTATAATTTATGTATTATGCTGACTCTTAAGTATGGCTCTGTCAGGTGTTCTACAGTGAAGGGAGCTGCAATATTAGGGATTTTGGAAAGCTGTAAACATGGAAGCATTTCTCTCCTATTAAAAAATCCTTCCATTCCTTAGAATAGACTCTGGCACAGCTTCTTTCTGTGGACCCTCTAGACTACCTTTTCTCTTTCACAACGTTGTGACCAAAGTTCTACACAGAAATTCCATATTTAAATCTGTGCATTTCCATCTCCGGTGTCTCAAAGAATTCCTTTACTTTCAAGACAGGCAGTTCTAGCTGCATTTTTTAGATTAGTCTTTATACCCTACTTAAGGCCACACCACTACATTTGTTTCCACTGACAGTTGTGTTCACTTCATTAAGATGTAGTCAGCTGCATCATTAGTCATTTCAGTAATTTCTAGCCTAATCTTCAACACCTTGGAGAACAGCTGCCAGTCATATGCTGCTATTATTTATGTGACAGTTCTACCATCCTAGATTTTTCCCCTGAATCCACACCACTCACAAAGCTGTTTCCCCTTCAAGTGAATTCTTATCCTTAACTTATGTAAATGCTGCCAAATAAATTTGAATTTGTTCACGCTCTTTTCCCAACTTTTGTATGATAGGTGTACTTCTTACAGACGTGTACTACCTTCCTGATTTCTCAGTCAACACAAAAGTAAAGGGACTTTAAAATTGTGAAAGTCAATTCTTTTGCCTTCATTTAAAAGCTCACTTTTCTAGCCCCTTATACCAAATCCTGTGGGATGTCCCCACATGCTCCAGTTACATGCCAGGATAACTCTTGATTGATATCCAGTATCACAGACCCCAAATTATTGTTTAGAAAACTGTGCAGACAAGGCAGAGCTCTCTGCTTTTTAGGGTTCCTTCCATAGAAACAAATCCCCCCAACCCTTTCATTTCAAAATAGACTCTGCTGAACCCCATCATAATTGTCTGTAAAGTCTGCATGGATTATTAAACACAGATCTGGTTAAAGACTAGAAACTGCTGCAAGGACAACACCGACTTGTTTAAATGTTTATCCAGGGAAGGAGGAGATTGATAGATGGGGGTAGCAAACAATGAGAGAGCACTCACAGTAGCAGAGAGCTGCGGTCCGTTCAGCTGCGCGTGCAGGATGGCCTCATTGATGGAGCTCCAGATCCCCGCCAGTGCCATTTCCAGCTCGTGTGAGGCAGCCATTTCATTAGTGAGATACTCCAGCGTGGAGATGAACTCCCTCCACTGTGCATCCAGCTCAGACACGCTGGCCAGGCAGCCCCTCATGACATTGAGGCAGTATCCCACGCAGGGCCGGATGAGCGTCAGGCCCTGGCAGTGCGGGCAGTACTGCATCTTCACCAGGGCTCTGCTGCACTCCTTGGTCAGAGCTGTGTGCTCAGTGGTATTTATCACTTCAATGCCCAGGCTCAGGGCCTGGCTCAGCATCCTGCTGGCCCAAAGAGATTTTGACAGCTCTGTAACCATGTTTTTAGAGTAGTGTCCAAAAGGATTTATGTCTTGCCTCGTAAGCCGCAGACACTCTGTATAGTCCTCTGACAGATCGGTAATTCCTGGGTTTATTAGCCGGCTGTACACCAGAGGAAAGAGACTGTCAAAGAACCGCAGTACTGCACTTTCCACTGTGGTCTCTGCGCCCAGAATGTAGAGAGAGATGTCTGTAAAAAGCTCCTTAACAGGCTCTGCTGCTTCTTTTGCCATAGGTCTGTAAGCTGTCTCAAACAGGGAACTTGTGCGGTTTTCAGCAAAGCGAAGCAAAGACTCAAAGGCCTCTAAAAAGGGGGCAGGGGAGAGAAAGAACTGAAGGTTAATGGCAGGCACCTGAAAATCTCCGTCACAGGACTAACACTGTCCTGAACAGGAACAGCAACAGTTACATGAAATCTGCAGTATGAATGCAATAAGTCACACAGCATTCAGCAGTGACGTGATTAAAGGGACCCCAAAGCATTCTCTGTGCATAATGAAGGCAACACGTAACACACGACTGTTTTACTTAAAAAGGTGGCTCTGTTCTCACTAGCCAGACCCTGATCCACCAAGGCCTTGCACAGATTCCAGGCCAGGGCTGGAGCACATCCAGGGCTGTGTAAGATAGTTTTTAGAACTCACACTGCATTTGGGCAGTTCAGCTGAGTACACCTCCAAACATCCCTCAGCTGAATTGTGAGGCAACTGAATACAAACAGAAGCTGAAGGTTTTCTTTCACAGTGCTTGAGTAGGTGGCTGAGAGGCACTTCTTGCAAAGTACAACTCCAAGATGAAGGAAAAGATGCTGTGTGAATAAATTCTATCCCCATTAACATTGGCCATGTCTGGACACCAGCCAGTGGTGGGGGAGGATTTAACATCACATCCACTATGACCCAAAAACCAAAGTGCAATAAACAAATCAGGAAAACACCATCTCCTTTAATTACACCATTTCTGAGAGGCCTAAGAAAAAATAATATTTAAGGAGCTCCACAGTTAACACATTTCAAATGGCACATGGCAAGTATTATACACCCAAACCACTGACTGGGGTGCTAGAATTCATGGACAGGGCAAGGAAGGGATCAGTTTTCCAGATTATTTTTAATGGCACAGAAGACAGTAATCCACACCATTCCCACTGCTTTCTTTGGAAGCTCTCCAACAAAAAGCCTCTGACATAAATCATCCCTGAGCTCCTCTGGGTGGCAAGCAGCTCCAGTGGAGGCAGGAGATCTGTCACTTGGTACCTCCCGAGGCCTGGCCGGATAATGGGGTTTGGGTCTAATCCTGCTCCCCATTCATGGGAACATGGCTGTGCCATTCCCTGCTCGGCAGCACAGCCCGAAGCCGCCCGGGGATCAGCCCCACAAAGGAGCAGACACAATACTCAGCTCCAGATTAGCACACACTGGCAAGGTCCTGCAGCACAGCCTGCACTGGGCCTTCCCTGGGACAGCTCCCCGGGCAACCAGCCCGCCTGTTCCAATGGGCATCACAGCCCTTTCACCAGAAAGTGTGCTTCAACTGAACACAGAACACAGCAGCTCTCACTGGACACTCACCATCAGTATTTCGCACACACACGCTGCAGAAAAAACACTTCAGCACTGGTATTACAGCAACTAATACTTTGGGAGTGCTTATAAAATCCTAGAAATCAGGAAACCAAATACACTCGAGTTGAAAAAGACGACAGTACATTCTTGGCAGAGAAACACCTCGCCAAGTTGCAGACTGAAGCAGACTTGCAGAGCTGAGAACAATTCTGAAAACTGGAGCCACGAAAGAAATCTCGACACAAGTGAGCTGTAGTGCAGTTTGCTGTGTGCTATGGCACACTATTGATAGAGTTTGTTTGTTTGCCACATCACCTCTACACATTTACTTGGAAAGGAAACCAAAACATCATTTTTATCATACTAAAAACTCAACAGAAATACCACAAAACATAAAAACAGGCGTTTGAATTTCCTCCCTATGCATGGTCCTTTACAGATATTCAGCTTATCATTAAATTATGGGAGCAGGGACTGTTGTCTACAATGCCATCAATCTTACACTCTACCTTCCATATCCATAAAGGCAGAGCTGCAGGCATCACTCTCCTTACCTGAAAACTAAACAAAATTAATTTACTAATGTGCTAGTGTCATTATTTTCCTGAGAAAATAAAAGCCCCAGTGAAACATATGAGCAAAACATCCCAAAAAAAGATATTTCAGTATGATTCCTGGGATACTAGGTTGCAGGCTAGAAACCATGTAGCATTTTATTTTCAAACCTCCTAACAGTGAAAATTCTGCATTCTATTAAATAAAATTCTGCATTATTCTGAGACAAGTATGAAATCATGATATGTAATAATGACATTTAGTTTTCACTGTGTAAGGGAAAAATTGCTTCATTCCTCCTGCAAAAAAGAGCCCTGTTACCAAAAACATGGCACAAAAATACTGCTGGTGATTATAGATGTGCTGCAAACCCCTGTAAGGCATCATGTGCCTCCTTATAACCACTGGTCAGACACAAAAAGTGATTCGTGCCTGCAGGCAATTACATTTCAGAAGGAAATATGTAGGTCCCTTTTCATTGTGAAAGCATTAAGAGATGTTTGAGACAATCAAATTACTATTCTTAGACCTTTAAAGCAGAAATAACGGGGCTTCATGCAGTCAAATGATGTGTCAACAATGGACAGCTTGAGCTGGGGCTGTACAGGGCAGGAGCTGCTGAAGTGATTAATTATGTGCTTATTAGTGCAACTTGTGGGGTATTTGTACAAAGTTTCTAAACCCCAAGGGAGGTTTACCACTACCTTCAAGACCAGCTTCTCATCTATGTTGTCAAATACAGCAAACTTCACATGATTATGAACTCATAAAAAGCTGAATTTTAAGCCTAAAGATACACTGGGAGAATTATCTGATCATCTTTCACTGCCTTTGGCTTCAACACAACCCTACCAGCAGCACAGAATATATTGCAAGTATATCAATTCTGAACAGAAATAAGCCTTAACTGAAATAATCCAACATTTGATGAAGGCATCAAATTTGGAGGATTTTTGTCTTCTACTTGTATTAAAACAAACAGGAAGGTGGAGAGCAAGGTTTGTTCCTATGCTGCTGAGAAGTCCCCTTTTGATTTAAGACCACAGGAGAAGTGAAACAGCAGTTAGTTTTGAATTTTGAACGCCCACACCAGTGACTACTTGGTGAATTAAGCCAGGCAGCATCACCTTCCACGGGCACAATCTTGTTCCAACCATCCACCATGTGCTCACCAAACGCTTGGCTCCAGCACTGATGCTCCTGGACACTGGCACACAGCAGATCCCACACAGCTCCCCTCTGGAGTCCAGCCTGCCCCAGCCCTCACCTGCACTGCAACTGGAGTGTGCTCAGTCTGACACACACACACACACACGGAAAAAACATTGCTTTGCACGTACAGCATCCATGCTGATTCATCCCGGGCATGGCACAGCTTGGCTTGCAGCAAGAGCTGACAGAAATAATGCACCCTGACACAGAGGGCATCTCCCTTCTCGTCAGCCAGCAGCTACTCCTCAAATTCCTCGTGCAACGAGAATCACAAAGGTTCCTGACTTCTCTCACACCAGCTTCTGCACTCTAACATCACTGATTTCTTCAGTGGGACTTAATCCTGATTTAAATCCTCTGCAAGTCACAAAATGCTGCAGGAATGGAAGTGTTTCTGCAAAAGAATATTGTTACAGGGAGAAACAGATGTAGGAGGAAAGTGTCAATCTGCTCAGTGCTGGGGTACCAGCATTTTCCAAACATCTCCTCTATTTTTCCACCACCTGGGGGTCTATTTAGGAAAAACAGGCAGATATTAAGTTTCTCATGTCCCATAAACACCACATTCACCAACTTGCATGACCTCCCTTCAGCAGGAATAGCTACTTGAGTTTTCTCACTGCTGTCACCTCTAATCTAATCTTGATTAGATTTTAGTCTAATGAAGTGCAGCAGCTCTCCGAGTTTGTGACCAGACCTCTCCTCCTGCAGCTTTATCCTCCAGACAAGACTCAAAGATTCAGAAGTATCACACAGGAATTTGTCACTCCTGCCACAGAAATCTTTCTGGGCGTGTTTGTTTTGTCAGGCTCTGAGACAAACAGCAACACAAGCTCAAGGAAAGACGTGAGCAGACGATGCAGTGAAGTGCACAGAGCTGGTGTCAGAGCCTGCTTTCAGCTTTGCCTCCATCTCATGAGCCCTGGATTTCTTACAGAGCATGGAAGGCAGCAGATGTGGTCTCAGGGAACACACACAGATAGTTTTCCAAGAAAATCTGGACTGATGTATGATAGCCATGCTTAGAGCAGGTTCATTTGCTTTCCTCACTCCTGCAAAACCTTCACAAGCTACTGAGATCCTAATTCTGTAAGCAGCTGTGGGGCTCAGATGGAGAGCATTAAGGCAAGGCTAAGCAACCTCCAACTTGTTGGATTATGATTTAGCCCAAACCTACATTCTTTTCTTTCCAGAGATCCAACACAGGAATATTAGCATGGAAACAATTTCACCAAAACAAAGACAACCTGAGCACCAGATACCTCTGCGCACAGAGGATTATTTCTGCCTCAGAGTAGCTGAGGCTCAGATATTAATGCCTGAACCCCCTTTTCTTCAAAACCAGGTGCTAACACTCCCTGCAAACCATGACATGCCTGTGTGAAAGGGACGTTACTGCCACTGCCAGCAGGCCTCTGTGTGCCACTCCAAGCTGGCACCTTGCCCACAGACCTGACCAGGTAAGACCACCCTGCTGACACAGCAGCTCTCCAAGCAATCAGTGATTCCTGGCACTCTGCAGTAACTGACTGCCGACTGGACTTCCATTTAAAAAATCCACCAACTCCTTAAAAAAAAGAAAAAACGGAAACCATTATATTATAAACATCACAAAAAGATTTAACAATGCTCAAAACCCAAAACTGCCTATATAGAATCTATACAGAAGTAACATCTGTGTACATTTTAGATTCTGAATGTAATCACGAAAGAAGAATGACAAATTTAAGTAGCTCCATTATTTGTTTGGTCTCTCAGGACCACGCTAATATTTGGCTCCTTTCCTTCCAACATCTTGCATTTATTACAGAGTTACAGAATGAATGAAAGCTACACTTGGTTGAACAATGGCTTCCTTTTCATGCTTTCACATCCATTAAGATTTCTGCATCTTTACAGCTTGCCAAAATAAAGGACAACATATTAATATTTTGCAGCAGTAGAATTTAAGTACAAACTGTTTGCAATGTTCTACAGGGAGAACAATGCAAAGCAGCAAAATCACACGCAGACATACATCAACATGGCACACAAATGAGAAAATCCATCGCTCTGCTTTTTGGGTGTACAATGATCTCTAAACATGTTTAAAGGGTATGAACAACGAGTGCTTAAAAACCATCAGTAAGCAAGATCAGCAAGTGGCTGGGTTTGGTTTGGGTTTTTTTGGATTACTTTAAAAAAGGATCTAAGTGTAAAGGAAATTGTATCATGTTTGCTAAGACAGAACTCAAAATCCATTCATTCATTCAACTGCTTTTGTAAACAACTTCATGTAATTTTCAGCCTAATTTCAATTCTGTGACATTTTTCTAGGAGCAATATTTCCAGGCATTTGAAGTTTCCTTCTTATCTTCCTTATTTATCCTCCTGCAGATCATGGGGCCAAAGCTCTTTATAAGACCCCACTTTCCCATGTGCCTCACTGGTTTTAGAATGGCAGCCTTCCCATACATGAACACAGTTGCTCTTGATGAAGCTGATGAGAAATAACATGTTAATAAATGTTATTTAATAAATAAAAATTATGTCTAATTAGAGAATAATGTCTACCACATCACCAACACTTGCAGGAAATACAGCAACCCTGCTCCAAAACCATTCTGGGCCAGAGAAAACCCTGGAAGTGCTCGGAACCTGGGCCAAGCAGAAGCATCTCTTGCTTCCTACTCACCTCCTGTAGTTGCTTTTAACAGGGAAGGGCCAGAACAGTTTCAGAAGTAAGCAAGCAAAGTCAGTTTTGGCAAGAGGGAGGAAAAGAAGTTTGAATTTACTCACCTTGACAGTGTTAAGAGTTCATCAGTCCTTCTCAATATAAACCAGATGGGGAAAAAGGCAGCTTTCCATTACTGTCCATAGGGGCAAGGTCTTTATTTAACAGTCTCCCCATGAGCTTGTCTACATTGACAACATCAGATAAAGAAATACTCTGTTGTACACCTGCTGATAGAAACTCCTGACCAAGCTGCCAAGAAGCCTGTGCCTCCTTCTCTGTTCACACCCAACAGCTACAGGCACTGCTCATTCATTAGAAATCAATGAGCAGAATTATTTACAGGCTTTTACCTCCCTTAATCTACTGCTTGATTCCAAGTGTAACTCAATGTTGGTTTTAACTTTAAAAAACTTACAAAAAGCTGTAAGAGCTTCAGAGAGTTCTAGAAGTGAGACTTCAGGAGCATAAGAACCCTTTCCTTCCTGGCCCTTCCTCCAGTGCTCAGAGCTGGGACAGTGGTTTGCCACGGGAAAAGCCTCATGGAATGTGAGTGTCAGAGCAGCTGAACCCCCAATGGAATTTGGGAATGTGGGCAAAGCCGTGACACTTGGGAAAACCCATTTCCAAGTGTTCTGCTGGAAGACTGACTTCCAAGAGCAGCAACAGGAAACGCACGATTCAAGGACCATCTCAAAACTTCTGTCTTGGGATGAAGATTAGTTTTGCCTCTTCTTTATGCACAGAAGTCTATTTGGGCAGCCTTGGCAGAGCTCTGTAATTTTACAGGAAATAACCACCCCTCAGACTGCTGCCCCAGCCAGCAAACCCACAATACTTTGCCCCATAACACAGTCCTACAGGACACTTCTTTACTACTCCCTCTTGTACTTTTCTGTAAGTTTAAGCAGTTTATTATACATTGTTATACAGAGAGAAGGGGCGTGAATATGCAGCTCATTCTGGTGACACTGATGTACACTAACTTTGGGTTATTTTGGTATTTGATTCTATCAATAATAGAAATAACACCAGGTTTAAAACAGTCTGACTGCTTCAGAGGCTGCTGAGGCAAAGGGCAAACAGGCAGTAGAGGCACAAGCCCAGGAGATGCCTTAATAACAACAGAGTGAGCCAGCAATAAACACAGTCATTTGCTCTGCTCTGGTCAGTTTGCCATGAAATCACAAATAATGGTTTCTGTAGACTGTGCTGGGGAATGTATCCAAACTGCTGGAAGTGGAAACCAGAGTGCACATATTATTCAGACTCAATGGCCCTGGCTTCGTCATTTCTTCCTAATTTCCAAACCAGCGAAGCTCAACAAGTAACAACTAACTGCAAAGCTATTGGCCAAGAACAGACTAGAGACAGCTCTACACTCTGCTCCCCCAAACCCAAACTGCCCTTTCTAAAGAAAACACTGCATGGAAGAGTTTCTGGAAAACACTGCATGGAAGAGTTTCTAGAAAACACTGCATGGAAGAGTTTCTAGAAAACACTACAGGGAAGAGTTTCTAGAAAACACTACATGGAAGAGTTTCTAGCAAACACTGCATGGAAGAGTTTCTAGAAAACACTGCATGGAAGAGTTTCTAGAAAACACTACAGGGAAGAGTTTCTAGAAAACAATTGTTACGCTTCACAGAATCAGTGGCAGTTTGCTGGCTTGACTTTGACTGTTTATTTGTCACCTTCAAATCTTTTCATGAATACAATGAATGAGCTGGTAATCAAATTTTAGCTGTTTATTATTTCTGTANTGCAGTTTGCTGGCTTGACTTTGTTCATGACGTATGTCACCTTCAAATCTTTTTGTGAATACAATGAATGAGCTGGTAATCAAATTTTAGCTGTTTATTATTTCTGTATACTCGATTTCAGTACAGTTGTGCATTATTTTATACATCGCAAATACAGGGTAAAATGACTTTTTTTCCAAGTGAGAAGTCTCAAGTAAAACTGAGTCAGTTGGCTGGCGGAAAGCTGGAGACCAGATGTGGAATTAACCTTTTATGACACTGCTGGGCTTCCACTGACAAATAAATAAAGCAAGGGGTTGTCTGGGAGTATTGGTGCAGGAGCAGACTGATGGACACCCAGCAGCACCATGGTAAGATGATCCAGAAGAGCAATAAAAGCCTTAAGGAGAATGGCTGGATGTGGCACAAAGCCGTGGATATCGCTCTTATTCCTCTCTCGTCAAAACAGAACTCCTAGGGATGATTCATAAAACTCTTATCTGCCAAGTTCAAACCTGTCAGCTGTTACTTAATAATATCAATTCCCAGTCTTAACGGGATTTGCACCAAGATAACTGAGGAAAGAACTATGGCTGTGCTTCAAAATCATCATCTGTGCCCTTCTCTGGATTTCCAAGGACAAGTAATTGATAAAAACCACTTCTCACAATCTGTGAGGGGAAACCCAGCAGCAGTTGTGTATCTGTAGGTACCCAGCTCATCACACAACTGAAACCACCTGAAGTTATGTGGAGTCCCAACAGCCAGGGGAGCAGAAACAGAGTTACCAGATCAGTCCCTTACACAGACAGGGATGACTGGAAGCCATAGCTACAATAAGTAGCACAGAATTCCCAGGATGGGTTCCAGCACAAAGCACTTGCAGAATAGCTCTGAATGACAACTCTGTAACCATCACTGTTTCTTTCAAGGCAGGCCCACAGGAACAGTCTACATTGCTTAAATTAGGGCTGATCTAATTAGTCAATTAATGAATAAAGTTTTTGCCATACAAAAAAAGCATCTAGTTTTATTTTTCCAGGCTTAACCCCTGTGTTCTGTTGCAAAGATGTACCATCAACTGAGAAAATAACATTTTTCCTTATAAAACGAAGTTTTCTGGTAAAAAAAGAAACAGCTTGAATCGTATTTTCTTAGAAATGAACCATGGATCATCACTTCAGGCGATGAGGTAAGCCCCTGCTGTCTTTGCAAGTTAAGCATCTCACTGTGGGGTGGGGTGGGTTTGGATTTTTCACAAATTTTAGCATTGTTATAAAAACATAGCCCTAAAAAGTATGTTGGCCTAACAATCCAAGGCTTCCATGGGCCTACACAGGATGGACACTGGCTCTAAAAAATGGACTGTCTTCAGTTTGGACTCTTTTGAGCAGGTACCTGTGGTTCCTCTGAACAAGCAGAACCTCCAGCACCAAAGGCCTGCACACCTTTGTTCGTATTGTCAATCCACAGTGGTTTATTCAGCTCTAACTACATTTCTCAAAGCTGACTGAGTTGTTACCCAAGCACCCAGTGAAGGGTGGAGCCCCAGGTACCATCAGGGCCTGTCTGATTCTGGGGTGAGCTGAGGAGTGACACTGCTCCTGGGGACAGCACGTGTCCCACACTGGCACCCAGAAACGCCACTGTCGCTGGGAGATGGTGCTAAACCCTCACCTCGCTCTGCCTGGGGTTCCACAGCACATTCTTGTTCCATGTGTTAAGCAGTTTTTAAGAGCTGAGAATCACTGCACTACACATGACAGCACAGGGGGAGTTGATAAGCAAAAATAATGTCCTTGTAGCAATCTCTAGGATTACAGCTTTCAGGTAATCTCCTCCCAAAGACAGCTGGACGGAACAAAAGGGTATCACTTCTCCTTGGACTTCCCAAACTACTCTTATCAGAAGGACCTTTGGAACTAACAATTTGGTGTCAACAGTGTAGTTTCCAGAACTAAACCAGACTTGTGAGAGAATCTCTGCACATTCCTGAGTGCTGTTGGGCTGGCTGGAGTGCCTGAGACAGCACATCCTTTATCGTGGCACTCCAAACACTCTGGGGAGCCAAAAATCCTCTTAACTGGAACCTGTGTCTAGGTAAAGGTGAGGACAGCTTTGAAATGACAACACGTGTAAGACATGCATACACAAATATCCAGGACAAACAAGTGGACTGTGGCCAGACAATCCAAAATGCAACTGCAGGCACAGCTCATGTGCAAGTGAAATGTGGCTGTGTAGAGATGCTGCTGGTTGATATTGCTGGTTTACATTGCCTGAGGAGAAGGACTGCCTAAATAAATACTAGGCAAAAAAAGGCCCAAAATTGCTTCTGCAGCCTTCCTGCAACTGAAAACCACAGAGAAAGTAAAAGCTGTGCCAAGTGTGCCCCATGCCAGGTACTAATACCAGGGAGAGGAGATGCCATGGCCAGAGAAAGAGAGGGCATTTAACGCTGGTGGTCTCTTGGAGCTCAGACACTGCCCAAGGACACAACTGGGCTTGGCCAGGGAGCCAGCCAGGCCTGCCAAAGGCACTGCAGACAGACTGCTCTCTGTTGTGATGCCTTAGGATTTCAGC
>VYXF01001203.1:0-13319 GCA_013397295.1 Polioptila caerulea
AGCTCTCCACCTCTTCCCAGGCCAGAAGCCAAGAAAGCTATTCCCGGCTTTTTTTTGTCTTAAAATATGTTCACAAAACGTGTATCCACCCTTTTTATTGGTTCAATTATGTGTCAATATTTAAGATTGGCTACTGATTGGTTCTCTGTTATGTCCACAGGAAGCTAACAAGGCCCCAAATAGGGAACTATTCCATATCAAAAATTGAATCAATGCTAAACCAGGACACATCTGTTTGCCAAATGTCATTAGGTTTCAACCCTCATGGGTTTGTACCTGATGTTTGTGGCAAAGAAAGAGTCTGCTGACATTGTGAGCAAGTATTCACTACATCCTGTGCTTGTGGCAAATTTAGATTGAATTGTTTTGCCAGTGCTCAGGCATTTTGATGGTAGAAATCATGAGAAAGTTTTGCCTGCTCTAACTTTTGCAGTATAGTGACTGTCATGGCAAGAGCATCTGCTCTCACATTACCTTCCACTACAGGTCTGGGCAGAGTGGTGAGTGACCTAAGATGCAGAATGTAATATTTATGAGACCTGTGAAGTAAAAGGTTATACAAAGTGGTTAATAACACAAAAAGATCTTTGTTAGACTTCCTTCAGGAATGAGTGCTCAATCCTCTCAGTGATTACTGTAACATAATGAGAATCACAAACAGTGTTAATAGGTTCCTGTAAAAAGAGATGAAATGCTTCTACCACAGCTGTCAGTTAGACTAGCTGGATAGATCCAGGTTGAAAGGTTATCCAATGTTCCCACCATCCCTTATAATTTCTCCACAGGATGACAGCTTTGTGTGTCTTTCCTGATCCATCAGTGAAAACAGTCTTTGCATCAGGGATTAGAGTTTTCTTTTGTAGTCGTTGTTGTTGAAAGGGGAGTTCCTTGAAGGATTGTAGCAGGGCATGCCAAGGCATTGTGTGAAAAA
This sequence comes from Polioptila caerulea, assembly GCA_013397295.1. Classification (NCBI taxonomy): domain Eukaryota; kingdom Metazoa; phylum Chordata; class Aves; order Passeriformes; family Certhiidae; genus Polioptila; species Polioptila caerulea. Next base: position 932 of record VYXF01001203.1, read on the forward strand.
ATTGTTCATTATAGTCTGCAAGAGCAATTTGAAATGACAGTGAATCCCTGAACAGATTCTCCAATTCTGCTACAGTAATAAGGAGATGTGTGACTGCTGGTTCATATCCTGTCTGGTGCTGGCCACTTGCAGCTGTTGGGTTGTTGCAGTAGCAATTAGTTCTGCTTTAAATTGGTCCGAGCTGATATTAGCACATGCCTTGATATAATCAGAAAGTTCAACATCAGCATGATTACAAATTCACTCCAGGGCTTTTTTATAGTTGTTGCCCGATCAAAGAAAACACATAACAACAAAAGTTGTTATATGCGGTGCTTTATTAAGGGCCCTGGGGCACGGGGACTAGTGTCCAAAGCCAGAGCCCGAATCACAACGAAAAATNGCTGCTTCCTGCATATCAGTTTTCCATCTAACAGCCAATTGTAATCGTTTAATAAAGGTAATATATGGTTCCTGAGGACCCTGCCTCACAGCAGCAAAATCAGACTCCAACTTTTTTGTATCAGGTACCTTTTGTAGTGCCTTCATGGCAATAACAGTAGACTGATCCCATGCTTAGGAGGTGATGCCTAGAGAGACTGATCTGGAACAGAGACTAGACAGTTAAAAGAATAAAATAGGTATTTATCAAAAGGCCTCAAAAGGATATACCTTGGGCAGTGCAAGAGCCTGGCCAGGGCTACATCCAAGATGGATCCAAGATGGATCTGTCACAAGTTTTTACACTTCTATAAGTTTTGGTTCATCTACATATTGGAGTCAATTATCCAATTACGGCTCCAGGTCATGAAGTCTCAACCCCCTGGCTTGCCCACTTCACTTTGCCATTGTTTATGCTTTTTGGGTAACGGTTGTCCTTGATTCTCAAGCTGGGAAGGGATTGTTTTGTCTAACTACCCTGTGAAGAGAACTTACTAACCCCTAATATGAAGTTTCAGAGTTACATACCAGGCAGCAGAGAATCTGAAAAACATAAAAGCTAAAACCCAAGGCATCAGGGAGAAGTCTTAATTGAGCCTGACCAGTACCATATACATCTGTGCCAGAGAGCTGTGACACAGTGATATTAAGGGGTGGTTGTTGATTACCATTATTCAATGTCTGAGTTTGAGCCAAATCTACAAATTCCACCCACTAGACATTGTCCTCCTGTCAAAATTGTCTTTAAAAGAAATTTCCAATCCACTGGTAACATAGTATGTGCTTTGGCAATTGCATCAAATTAATTCATAGTAAAGGAGGAATGTAAACCATTTTCTTTCACCGATCTCCTCAGTTCCTTTACTGTCTCATATGACAATTGTTTGTGATGTGGGTTTTGATTACAATATACAAGAGGCACTGCTTGAAAAAATTCAACGTCGCTCACCTCTGGCATTTCTGTACAAACCCTTCTGGCTCAGATCCTAAAGGTGGTATTGTTTCCTCATTATAGTCACTGGAGGAATACGACGAGGTATAAGATGGTGGTGAAATATGTGAAATATTTACTGCAGCCTTTTTGCGTGCTGTTTGTAGTATTTCTTCTGCACTAGGAGCAGCTGCTGCCATAGCACATACTGGGGCTAAAGGAGGATATAAATCTGGTTCTTGCCCAGAATCAATAGGAACAGGATCAAAAGGATTCTTTTTATCTGGATCATTATCTGCAGGTGATATTTCATTAACAAGAACAACAGTATCTGACGGCAATGCAGGCGGAGCATCTGCAGGGACACGATCTGCTTCTTTAAATTGTTGCAAAGCCGAGTATACCACAAGCCAAGTAATAATATCATCAGGGTGGACATTGTGATGAATAATTTGGTGAGTTTGTAAACATTCACTGACCTTTTGCCAGTAAGAAACCATCTGATGGTGTCCTGGTTCAGGGCAAATTTGGGAGAGAATCTCCAAAGGGAGCCTCTCCAGAAAGCAAACCCCCACGGCCCCTCCCCCCAACCGGTTCGAAAAAAATTCCTCAGAGAGAAGTGGAAAGAACATGTTTATTTAACAGGCACAGCACCCCCCAGCACACAAAATGAACAATACCAGTTGACACCACTCTTCCACTGCTCTGAAAAAGATGACAAATTCAGACAGTCTCTCTCGGGGGTGGTCGCGCTGTTATCACTCCCTCTGGCGCTGGGGCAGCTGCTTGCAGGCCACAGGTTGCAAACACTCGGTGTTCCCAGGTCCCAGTCCGGAGCAGATTCGAGGAGGTCCACAAAAGGGAAAGGAGAAACAGTCCAGGAAGGAATTTGGACTGATTAACTAGACTAGCTAAGGAACAGAAGAAGCAAGAGCAAGCAGTAGCAAGCAGAAGCCAAAGCGAGAGCAAGAAGCGAAAAGCAAAAGCAAGAGCAAAAAAAAACCAGAAAACAGCACTAGGTACTGCCCCATCTCTGCCAGTGTCCCGCCAGCCATGGGGGAGAGACTGATAGCAAAACCCAAACAAAACATCTGCTCTTCAGAGTCTGTCTTAACGGCACAGAACATATCCAGCATAGCACACACGAATGGGGATACAAGCATCATAATGTCACCCTAGGACAGATGGGTTCCAGGAAAAAAATTGTTTGACCCATATAAGTAATTGGATGAGGCTTTGGGGTTAGAGTTTATAACCCTGTTGTGTGGTGATGTGCAGCAGTCTTTATGCAGTTTTTGGGATTTCGTTGCACCTTGCCCCATTATAAGAAATGCTGCCCAACTGTTTGCAAAAGGCTAACCTGTTCTATAGCCAGCAATGAAAGGAGCTCCTTGGTGATCAGCTGAGCACACACGTTTGGTTTGGTCAGGGTACCCCACTGGACTGGATCACATCAGTAGTATTGAAGTCCCTGTTTGGGAGCCATTTGTTTGCATATGAATGTGAGACTCACTAGCTGAGAGCAAAATGAATCTGTTGATTGCAGAGTTAAGACAGTACTTATACCCTTAGTGTGAGAATCTTTGTTCAGTCCTTTGCATGCAACCAGGTTGCAGGCCTGTAATAAATCCGTTGGCCTGACAGTTTGTTAGTTTTCTCAAGGTTTGCAGGCTTTGAAGAAGCAGGACGCCTTTCCTGTTCTCAGACAGTGTGTCATCTACTTTCTCTTGTGCTTCCCAGGAATTTTATGCAGTGTCAGGCTTTACTCTTTCCTCACAGCTGTTTATACCAGTGATGTCTAATTTGTGACCCACTGATTATATCTGACTCTCCAGAAGAGTTGATCTAGCGTTTCCTGGATCCTCAAGTTTGGAAAATGATTTGAGACCTTATAAAGACTGCAGAGAGTGGCTACCTAAACAACTTATCACACAATTGGAAGCATATGTTATGTGGCCAAAATGGGTGTCCCTCATGGCTAGGCATGCACCACCACATAGCTGAAATGCATGCCTTCTAGTCATTTGGTAGGGGAATGGTTGGGATATTGTTATGCCAAGATGGTGTTGACTCAGAGAATTTAACTTTAAAAATATTTAGTTATTAGTTCAGGTATTGAGAAACAAAGAAGACAAATAAATAAACACTTGGGGAAAACACCTTTCTTCTCCCTTCCCCAGGCTCAACTTCAATCCAGACACCTCTCTTCCCCCCTCCCTAGTCTACACTGTCCTTTATTTTTGCCATGCATTACACTCAGGCCCTTCAGTGAGGCAACAGATTGTGCAGGATGTTTGGAACAGTGCTTAGTGTTTTTTCTCACTCTGCTCTTGGCTTTTTATTAATTTCCTCTGCTCTGGCATAGGCTTATCTATAGGCTGCAGCCCCATTTGGGGATATACCTGCTTTGTTGTGGATTATCCGTGGGCTGTAGTCCCCTCAGACATACCATCTCCTCTGACATGGAACATCTTCTGAGAGTGTCTCCAGCTGTGTCCCCAACAGTGTCTCTTTCCTCGTGTCTCTTTCTGTTTTTCCTCACCCATCCTCACATGTCCCCTCCTGTATGTCCTGTCCCTATCTGCTATGACCCATTGTAAATATGTTCGTGCACAGGCATCATGTTGAAGTTTTACTATGTGGTGGGTTGTTTTCATCAGTTGCTATGCTAGCTAGTTGTAACCAGCTGTGACTAGCACAGGACAGTTCATGGCCTATGCATGCACAGGTCAATCTTGCAGACCCATTCTACCAAAAACCTGCCATTTATGCTTAGAAATACTGCAAGCACTTCAAGGGAATCTTTGTTGCCAGCTGTTGCTGAAAGGTGAAGTTATCACTGAACCAAAAAGGAAAAATCAGACAATGTATTAAACTAAGCCTTTCAAAAATATAATCTTGTTATTGACTTAGCTGCATTGCACATATTTATTAACCAGAAGTATTAATGAATTTTACTGAATGTTGCATGTGTCTAGCACATAATATACATGTCCCAAACAAAGCTTTTTACCTTATAAATGCTCATGTGTAAGACCTCAACTTTAATATTGCTTGGAGAATTAAATTAAAATAGCCTAGTGATGCTTTAAGGAGCCTGGAAGTAAAACAACACACTTTTGTGATAGTATAGGAGGTAATATAAAGGTTGATTTTTATTGGAGGCCTCCAGGGGAAGATATGGAAAATGTCCCCAAAATGCCCCCCCACCCATGGGGTGAATACAGTTTTTTAAGTTTAGCAAATTAGCATAATTGAGAAAAATCACCAATTAGAGACATATGAGGTAATTTCCCCTTCTCTAAATCCTCCCCCCTCAGATGGAAACTGAGCTTTGTTTATGAAAATATGTCTTAAAGAGCTGTTTTTCAACCTTCGTTTCTAAGGAGAACCAAGATAACATAGGGGTCTTGGAATGTGTTTTGTCTTTCTGCCTAGGAAAATACTGAAGCTTAGTTACAGTAATAGGCTACAGAGCTACAAATATATGTGTAAAGAGTACGGAGAATATATAAAAGAAAAAAAGGCAAAAATCAACACAGCATCACTAGGATGCTTTGTTCCTTAACAGCAATATTAATGTAGTAGCTTAATATCCCTAATTCTTGTGCTTTGAGCGACACATTCACAAAAGTAATTCACACATACATACACTGGATTCCCCAGTAGCTGGGCATAGACAATCTATCTAGTAGCTGGCCCCTGGATCCCCCCCAGTCTCTCCAGTTGCCTTCCACAGAAACACATATACATATGTGAATAAGTCTCTTATTCCATCCCCAGACCCCACAGGCTCTTTGGCAGTGTTATGTATCAAGTGAGAACTTCAGACAAGCCCTGCCTTAGGCTCAGATTTTTGGCAGCAGTTCTGCTTAGGTGACCCTCACCTAAATTGCTCTGGCTCAAAAGTTCTTAAGAACGGCCAATTAGGTCTATTATAAAATGAGTTATTTATTGAATAGACAGGAGATAACAGACAAAAGACCTTAATCAGAGTTACTTACTACACAGTATAGAACAAAAGATCTCCTAGTAGATTACATAAAACAGTGCACAACATTAAGGTACCTATATTAAAACTAGCAAAGAAATAGTATAGAGTAGGAGTCAATGTAAATTACCGCCAAAATGACAATAGTGTACACAGAGTCCTTTCACTCAACCCCTGGGAGAGTAACCACAAAAGGCAGCATCATGACTTTAGGGGGAAAACTCCACACGTTTCAAGGAATGAGCAGAAGATTTCTGCTTTGTCAAAGTATCATGTAGCTTTCATAGTTTGTAAAGTGAAGTGTCTGTCAGTCAGAAATTCCAGCTTATCTTTCCACATCTTGCTTCCACAGCAAGATGTTTACTGTCAGCGGAAAGCATTAATTCCATGGTGCCGAAATAACTCACTACAAGGCAAACTGTCCTGTTTGAGTTTCTTCACCAAGGCTCATGTTAGGCTTATGTGAGCAAGATGCCCTGTGTTACTGCACCAGCTAACAAGCAACAGACAAGCTCTCCTGTGGCAGAGGGAGATGCCCTACTAGAGGCAGTTGGCTTGGACCCCCTGGTCCCTCTGATACCCAGTTCCTCCAGGTGCCTCACCCTTAGAGACACATGCATACCCAGCTCCCAAGCCACTTCACCTACTTACTGTCTATTCTGATTTGATAGTTGCTAGCAATCATGCACTGACTTACACTCACTCACTCACTCACTCACTCACTCACTCACTCACTCACTCACTCACTCACTCACTCGCTCCAGTTGCTGGCACCACAGACACATGGCCTATGATCCCCACTGCAGTTAGTAACACTTAAATCTTTGTACACACACACAGAATTGAGAGTCCCTCACCCAAAAAATTAGTTAGAAATGGAATTTAATGACAAGACAGGATGCATTGCATTGGTGTATTGTGTCTAGCTGAGATGGAGTTCATTTCCCCATAGCACCCTCATAGTGCCATGCTTTGCATTGGTAGCTAGAAAGGTGTTGATAACACACCAGTGTTTTGGCTACTGCTGAGCAGTGTTGGCACAGCATCAGTGCTGTCTCTCCAACATTCTGCCCCTTCATCAAGGGGCCTGGGGGTGTGCAAGATCCTGGGAGGGGACACAACCGGGCCAGCTGACCCAAACTGACCAAAGGGGTATTCCACACCATATGACATCAGCTCAGATATAAAAGCTAAGGGAAAAAGGAGGAATGGGGGGCATTTCGTTATTTACAATGTTTGCTTTCTGGAGCAACCGCTATATGTGCTGAAGCCTTGCTTCCCAGGAAGTGGTTGGAGATTGCTCAGTGATGGGAAATAGAGATTAATTTTTTTTTCTCTTTACTTGGTTGCATGCAAACTTTTGCATTTGCTTTAGTAAACTGCCTTATCTCAACCTACAAGTTGTCTTCCATCTTATTTTCCCTTCCTTGTCCAGCTAAGAAGGGGGAATGATAGAGCGGCTTAGTGGACACCTGGCATCTAGCCAAGGTAAACCCACCACAGTTGGTCAGGCACAAGACATTGCCAGACAAGCATACCAACTGTCCACCTGCTCAGACACAACTGACCTTTTTTATCCCCTTCTCCCTCTCTTCTCCCCAGACTTGTTCCTCCCCAAGTCTCCTAGATCCCTTTCATTCCTCACCTTTGATTCCTCCCCGAAACATCCCATAAGTCTTGTACAATCCCAAAAGGCTCTTCTCCTGCATCCCAAGAGGTATGGAATACATTATCACAGTTACCACCCTCAGTGTGAAAGGTGCTTGGGGGAGCTGCCCATTTATTCACAAGAGGCTTGAGGTTGGAAGGTACCTCAGGAGATCATCTTGTCCAACCCCCCTGCTCAGAGCCACTGAGAGCAGGATGCCCAGGACCCTGTCCAGATGGCTTTTGAATATTTTCAAGGAGGCTGACTCCACAGCTTCTCTGGGAAATCTGTTCCAGTGTTTGATCACCCTCACAGTAAAGAAACATTTCCTGATGTTCAGAAAGAATCTCCCATTTCAGCTTGTGCCTCTGATCCTGTCACTGGGCACCACTGAAAAGAGCCTGGCTTCATCTGCTTTGCACCCTCTGCTCAAGTAGTTATATACATTGATAAGATCCCTCTGAGCCTTCCCTTTTCCAGGTTATAAAGTCACAGCTGTCTCAGCCTTTCCTCATATGAGAGGTATTCCAGTCCCTTAATTCTTTGTGACCCTTCATTGGACTTTTTCTAGTATGCCCATGTCTGTGGTGGTTTAACTCCGGTAGGCAACTGAGTACTACACAGCCACTTGCTTACTCCCTCAGTGGGATGGGGGAGAGAATTGAAAGGGTAAAAGTGAAAAAACTTATAGATTGAGATAAAGACAGTTTAATAAGAAAATTAAAAAGGGAAAAAGAAAAGAAAAGCAAAATCAAGAAAAACAAGTGCTGAAAAAAAATCTCAGTTGCTCACCACCAACTGACTGATGCACAGCCAGTTCATGAACAATGGAAGCTCCAGCACCCTTTCCCCTCACCTGGATTTTATTGCTGAACACAACATCATATGATATGGAATATCCCTTTGGTCAGTTGGGGTCAGATGTCCCAGCTGTGTCCCCTCCAAACTTCTTGTGCATCCCCAGCCTACTTGTTGGGGGAGAGGTGTGAGAAGCAGAAAAGGCCTCAAGTCCGTGTAAGCTCTGCTCATCACTAAAGAAAACACCAATGTGTTATCAGCAATGTTTTAATCACAAATCCAAAACAAAGTCTGGGAAGATCCCTGCTGACTCAGAGCTAGCCAACAGTATTCCAGTTTACAAGAAGGGTGTGAGAGAAGACCCAGGAAACTAGGGAGCTGTTAGACTAACCTCAGTACCTGGAAAAATTATGGATGTCATATTGGGTGCTATTGAAAGACATTTAAAGGAAAATACAAATCATCAGGCACAGTCAACATGGGTTCAGAAAAGGTCCTGCCTAGCTGATTTAACATCCTTCTACAATAAGATCACCCACCTAGTGGATGAAGCAAAGGCAACGGATGTTGTTTTCCTGGATTTTAGTAAAGTTTTTAATGCTGTGCCTCACAGCATCCTTCTGGACAAGCTGTCCAACTGTGAGATGAGTGAGTACGCAGCACACTGGGTGAAGAACTGTCTGAAGGACGTGGCCCAAAGGGTTGTAGTAACTGGGACTACATCTGACTGGTGATCAGTCACCAGTGGTGTTCATTGGGGCTCAATTCTAGGGCTGGTTCTGGTCAATATTTTAACAATCAGTGATCTGCATGCAGTAATTAAATGCACCCTTAGTGAGTTTGCTGATGATACCAAACTGGGAGGTGCTATTGACTGTCTTGAGGGACAAGAGGCCTTGCAAAGGGATCTGGATAGATTGGAGCATTGGGCAATCATCAGTAACATGAAATTTAATGAGAAAAAATGCTGAATTCTTCACCTGGGATGGAGCAATGCCAGACAGAAGTATAGACTGGGAGAGGAATGGCTGGAGAGCAGCCCTGCAGAAAGGAATCTGGGAGTGCTGGTTGATGGTAGGCTCAAAGCTCCATCCAAGCTGGCCTTGAACACTGGTCTTTACCATGGGCTGCAGACAATCTCTGGTCTGCATCCAGAGGAGGGCAACAAAGCTGGTGAAAGGGCTGGAAGGCATGTCCAATGAGGAGTGACTGAGGACTTGGTGTTTGTCTAGTTTGGAGAGAAGGAGCCTGAGGAGGGACCTCATTTCTCTCTACAGCTTCCTGAGGACAGAAGTAGAGAGGGAGGTGCTGATCTATTGTCTCTGGTATCCAATGACAAGATGTGGGAATGGTTCAAAGCTGTTTTAGGGGAGGTTCAGACTTGATATTACGAAGCAGTTCTTTCCTGATAGGGTGGTCAGACACTGGAACAGGCTTCCTAGAGAGATTGTTGATGCCCCCAGCCTGTCAGTGTTTAAGAGGCATTTGGACAATACCCTTAATAAGATGCTTTCCAGCAAAAACCAGTACATTCTCCAGCCCTTATTCCATGTAATTTACATCATGCTCAGGTCCCACAGTACCCAATACATCATCATTAACCTCCACTCCCCTTCCTATCCTTTGAGATATACACTGATATCATTCCCTTAGTCTATGGGCAGCCCTCTAAAGTGTTCATAAAATGCCCATAAGATATCCATTGAATTAATTTAGTCCATTACTTTAGGCTCCATCTATTATGGGGGTCACTCAGGAAAGGAGAGATAGTGTGTTGTGTTGGATTACTGAACACTGAAACAATTTCATGTTGTGTCTTCCCCACACTTGACTCATTCCTCACGAGATTCAGTCTTCATTGGTTCAGTTAAGTCGTGTTATAATACCTTTGACATGTGGCAGCCACAGCAGTGGCAACATACAGCATCATATAACACTGGCATCATACAGGAATGGCATCATACAACTCAAATCATGGGTTATTTTCCCCCAAGATTACAGCTCCTTGAGGTACACGTTGGAATTCCCCATCCTTCTGCATTACCACCAAGTGCACCCAGGTCCTCAAGCAAAAGTAATCCCATCAATGAGTTTGCCTTTTCCCAGAGAAGGAGTAACCTAGTCGAGGGGCGCTTTGGGGTCCTTGATGGTCTTGATCCCCCTCTACTGGTCTTGCCTGCCCCTTGACTCCTCTTCTACACCTGTGCTGTATATTGTGTGGTCACCATGGACCTGAACAGGAAAATTTGCTCCAGAAAGATGCTGCCCTACCTTTGTACAACCCCCCCTCCAACCTTTCCACGCACATCATGTTTTCCTGTTTTAACTTGTCCACTCGAATGGTCATCCATGTTTGAGGCATAGCAATGCATTAACTCCTTACTGCCCAGGCTCCTACACACACATTTGACATTCATGTGCAATGGCATCGTTAGTCAAATCCACTCCTCAATCATGAGCCCATTTGTATGTCACATCCCCTCCTAAATATCTTGATGTGTCATGGACCCATCGAGCTTTGAATCGCTCACCTTTATTACCAGTCCAGATCTACCTCAGCCATTTCAATTCTAGCAACCTGATCCACCTGCTCATTGTTTTGATGTTCCTCTGTGACTTGACTCTTGGGTATGTGAGCATCTATGTGATGTACTTTTACAACCAGGTTCTCTACTCGAGCAAGTAATATCTTGCCACAATGTGGCAGCCCAGATGGGTTTGCGTCTGCACTGACAGTTATTCTGCTTCCATTGCTGCAACCACCCCCACAGGACATTTGCCACCATCCATGACTCAGTATAGAGACAGAGTACTGGCCTTTTTTCTCATGCAGCAGTATCTAAAGCCAGCCATCAGTAAACAAGGCATATTACTTCTCATTTTCTTGTAATTTTTATACAGTGGGACCTCTTCAGCATGAGTCACCTCTGCTAACAGTGGAGTTTCTGTCTTTTGGCCAGTCCATGATCACTCCCAAGACTCCTGGCTTGTCAGGGTTTCCCATTTGAGCCTGTTGCGTGATCAGTGCAACCCACTTACTCCACGTAGCAGCAGTTGCATGACCATCCCTTTGAACATCCGGCCAAGCAGAGGAAATTGTGGTGCCAAGAAGAGCTGTACTTCAGTACCAACTACTTCTAAAGCATCTCAAACCTCTTCATATGCTGCTAATATTTTTTTTTTCAGTTGGAGTGCAGTGGGCCTCAGATCCTCTATATCCCCAGCTCTAAAACCCTAGAGGTTGACCTCAAATCTCTCCAGGTGCTTTCTGCCACAGGCTCCAGGTGGGGCCAAGGTCCCTGGCTACACTGTAAAGCATGTTTTTCATATCTTGTCCTGTCTGGACTGGCCCAAGGGCCATCACATGAACTCTCCCCATTTAATTTGTTCAAAGGTCTGTCACTGCTCAGGGCCCTGTTCAAAACCATTCTTCTGTGTCATTCAAGAGAGAGGGCTTAAGATCAAACTAAAATCTGGAACATGCATTCTCCAAAAACCCACAACACCTAAGAAAGCTTGTGTTTCTTTTTTGTTAGTTGATGGAGACAAAGTAGTTATTTTATTGATCATATCCATAGGAACATGACAACACCCATCTTGCCATTTTATTCTTTAAAACTGGATGCTCTGTGCAGGTCCTTTGACCTTGCTTTGTTTTATGGCCAAACCAGCTTTCCAAAGAATCTGAATTACTCTTTTCCCTTTCTCAAACACTTCTGCCTCTCTGTTGCCTCACACAATGAGGTAATTGATGAATTGCAGATGTTCAGGGGCTTCACCCTGCTCCAGTGTGGTCTGGATCAGTCCATGGCACATGGTAGCACTGTGTTTCCACCACTGGGGCAGTTGATTCCAGGTGTATTGGATATCCCTCTGCATGAAAGAAAACTGTGACCTGCACTCTGCTGCCAGATCTAGACCAAGAAAAAATGTGTTAGTGATATCAATTGTGGCATATCATTTGACTCTCTTCAATTCACATTGGAGCTCTAACATGTCCAGTATAGCAGCACTCTGGTGGCATGACTTTCCTCAGGCCACAGTCGTCCATTGTTAGCCTGCACTCTCCATTAGATTTTTTCACTGGCCATAAGGGACTATTAAAAGTTGAGTGAGTCTTGCTGATCATTCCTTGACTCTCCAGTTTTTAAAACAGCATATGGATGGGAGCCAGAGAGTCTCGGTTGGTGCAATATTGTTGCTGGTACACTGCCATGGTAGTAATGACATCTGTTTTTCTTCGACCTTCAGCACCTCCACAGCAGAAGGATCGTCTGCGAGACCAAGCAAACTAGACATCTCTTTAATCTTCTCTGTACTCAAGGCAGCTTTATCAAAAGCCCACTTGGTACCCCTTTGATTCCTTGAAGTACCCTCTCCTAAGGTAGTCTGTGCTTAGGATACATGGGACCACTGGGCAAGTCACAATAGAATGCCACACATTCCCTGTGTCTTGGTTTGAAAGACAGGTGTCGGCCAAGGAAGGCGGGAACCTCCTTTTGAATGACACCCTCCCCCCCATCTGAATTATAATAACTTTGAAATTACGGGGCTTTCAGGCAAAGATATGGGAAAAGGAATAACAGTTATTTGCTAGTGT
>VYXF01001204.1:0-15400 GCA_013397295.1 Polioptila caerulea
TGTTTTCCCGGTTTCCAGCACTTCGGGGACGCATGTAGCCTCCTGCGCGCAATGGCAGACCCGGGCTAGCCCCGGCTCTCGGACAGATGCGCGATTCAGCCATCCACACACCGATCCATCCATACATCCATCCTTCCATCCGTCCTCCCGTACCGCTATAACCGGTGCGTTCAGGCACAGGGATCTCTTGTCCGGTAACTGCGCGGCGGCTGCGAAACTCCCCTGGTCGTGCTTGAGGTGCAGAAGAAGGACGGCTCCAGCTTGGTGACAGCGAGCCCCTCAATTCGGTGCCGGGAAGGGGGGCCGGGAGGCGGGAGGGCTGGGCTGCCGAGCGGGGCGGGAGTGCACAGAAGGGGCGCACCGCCGAAAGCGGGCAGTACGGCACTGCTGTGGCAAGCCGGCGATAAATTTTCTTATTTCTGTGCAAAGTCGTCACAGCCTGCTAAACATTCCACTGCCGGCTCGTTCATCAGCCATCCACATGGTCCGGCTGTAAGATTCAGACTGAATGATGCCCTTTAATGCCTCCTGTCAATCCTGGCGGGGCACAGGAGGTGTCACATTAGCAACTCGTCCCCCACCAGATCAGCCCCACTCCTTTAAAGATTTCCTGCCCTCTAACACCTCTATATTCATATCACTACACCTGTGACTGTAAGTTGGTGGATAATTTGTCCCTTTTCAGGATGGCTGGATCAAGGCAGGCTGTCTGATGCAAAAGTAATTAAAAAATCTGGACCTTGTAGAACATATTTACTCCTAACACACCTTATTCGGAATTAAGATTAATGACATTCTCCTGATTCAGGGCTTCAGGAATGGGGCAACCGAGTCAGGATCTGCTTACTCAACCTGCAAAAGCAGCGTATTAAAAATGTAATTAACATATAAGTGAAAGCCCTGGCACATTCCCTGCTGGTGCAAAGGAACCTTGCTTCCAGCCAGTAGGACATGTACCCTGGAGTGAGCCATGAAACCAGAGCGTGCTTGAGTCCCAAAGCTCCAGCAGGAAATGACAGAATGAAAGAAAGCTACTGCCTTTTTTTTTTTTTTTTGTTTTTTTTTTTTTTATTTTTTTTGTCTCAGCCCATAGTCTCTGTTTTTATCCTCCTTTTACAAGAAAGGGTGAGAGGAAGGGGAGTGGCNGCAGCATCTGAAGTACAAATGATAGGTACCCCAGGTACAAATGAGCTAGAGTTGAAAAGCAGAGCTGAAAAGAGTAATTCTACAATTTAACATAACCAGAAGGGAAGCTGTTACACCAGATTAGATGGAAAGAACAACACTGCTCACTGAGATCACTTGGACTGCTGGATTTTGAGAACTTTTCAAACAAAATTGCTCTGAGCTTCTCAGTGATATACATTAAAAATTATTTTGCTTGCAGGATAGGGAATAGAAGGCAAGAAGCAGCTAGTTGTTTGAATTTGGGGGATGTAAGCTCTTGGAGGGAATGAAGTAGAAGCTGTTTCAATTTGCTATTTATACGTCCTCTGGCTTGCAGCTGCAGCACATATGAATCAATGCTTTAATACACACTCTTCAGAGTGTTCTCTCTCATGCAACTTCTGTTAGCTTGTGCATAGCTCCAGATTCAGACAGACCTCATGATCTGGGGGATGGGCTGCTTCTATCCAGATGCTATCACTATTTTCCTGCACTATGGCAGAAGAAAATTTTTAATCTCCTTTCTAGGAAAGTAGTTGTATTAGTTACAGGGAGGGGGAAAAAGGAGGAAAAAAAAGGAGTGAAAAGGCATGTTTCCTTTCAGTCTTTTAAGGTCCAGACAATTTAGCACGAAAACAAATTAATGTCTAACCATCCTCCAAAAATTCCCACCCCAGTGAAAGGGATAGAGTACAGAGTTACCTTTCAGCCTACCTACCCTTGGGTGAAATGCTGCTTAGGTGTAGCAACCCAGGGCTATGGCTGTAAACAAAATATTTTCTTTTAGGGTCTTTTTTCAGTAATTTCCAGTAAATAAGGCAGAATTATGAATATTCACCAGATACTCAGAGCATATGTCATCAATTCATTTGTTTCTGCAATAAGATGTTTGACAAGCAGAGGGAAGTCTTGATGCTTGAGAAAAGCACTTAGAAGGTGAAAATCTGCAATTCTCTCTTCATATATGTATATATATATATATATATAAATAAATACATGCCTTCAGATACTTCTCACAGGCAGGAGTAAAGAATATCTCTTTAAAGAGATTATATCCAGTATTGCAGGCTAATTTGATATACAATGATCAAAGTTTTTTTAAGAACTCAGAATTATGCCATTTCAAAGAAAAAGCTTACAGTTTAAAAAAATTAACATCAATGAACTCTGACATTTCTTTTAAGCCTACATTTTAAGACTAAATACTGAGATTTGGTGTTACTGATGTTAGGTCAATCCTTTCATCAGTTTGAATGCTAAAAGAATTTGAATTTTTCATGGGGAAATAAAGTCTGATGAAAAGAACCTCAAAATGAAGTTACTGTCTGGGACTGCAACAGTATTCCCAAAGGAATTATGGGGAAATTTGGATATAACCGTTGAAGTCAGAGTATGCGTGGGTCTTGCCTAAGAAATCCAGCAAACTTACACAATTCTAGCATTATATCAAAATACAGAACATTTCAATCACATTTAGTAAGTCTCCTTCCTAGACTCAAGAGCTTGTGACAATGATTACAGGGGCAGGAGAAAAGAAGGAGCTCTTTTTGTCCCTTCTGACTTGTGGAATTGCTGTGTTTAAAAACAATTCTGAATAGGACATAGACTAGTTATGAAGGAAATATATAGCTGTAAAAGTAAACTAGCTTCTACAGATTTAAAAAAATATTGTTTTGTTGCTCCAGTTAATAAGTTATAGGACATGCTCACAAAATCAGTCTCTCCTTGGGAGTGCTCGATATGCTAAACATGAATTCATTGTCTTACAGGTAACTGCTAGAGAACTAATCATCCAGCTAACATTCAACCAATTAAAAAAACACTAAGTGGTTCATTAATATATAAAGTAATGAAAAATCCAGGTCATGTATGGATTACAAAGTTCCTGTACACAAGACAGATAAATGAGAAATGGCTAAGATCATATTGGGATAAGGATGTTGTCAAGTTTAAGTCTAATTCTTTCTTTTTCTTAAACACATGTATTCTAATAGCTACAGCTGAAGAAAATTAGCTCAGTCACTGCCAAGAACCTCTGCTGACACACTGAGGCCACTTGCACTGGGAATTTTCATATTCTTGTTCAAAAGCACCAGGGAATAACGCAGTAAACCCTACCTCCAGCAGCAACTTCTCAGTCTACAAAAAATTACAAAGCTCTTCTCTTTTTCCTACATTTGAAAGAGTGAAAACAAAGGATTCTGCCATTTCCTGCCACAAATTTCACATTTACGAATCATTATTTTTCTTCTCAGCTGCAGTGCCTAAGAACCAGTCCCAGCCATATGTCTGAGAACATATTTGACACTCCCCACCAGTCTCTGCTCCTTGTCTTAGTAGATGAACATTTTTATTTGTTGAGTTATTAATAAATATACTTACAACTACTCATTTATGCAGAAATTAATTTTCTTAAAAGTTTTTATATGATTTACTAATGACAGTTCTTTAGAAATGATCATCCAAAAATATATCAATAAATGGAATTAACAATCGGGCCTAGAGTTTAAAAGCATAATATGTCAAGTTGAATATAAAAATAATGTATATATAGTTTGATGATGCATCACAATGGCACATAATTGACTCACCACACTACTGCTATTTCTATTTCAAAGAAGACCTAAATGTAGCAAAATACAAAAATGCAAAAATAATTTTGACATCAAATGCATTTACAATGTTGTTACATTTCTATCTCTAGATAGCTAACAGAAAATCTTATCAAAATCGATCATGGCAATCAAAATATTCACTTTCTGATATGTAACAGTGGGAAATAAATTTTTAACTTGTCTATTAAATGAACATACAACTGAGTTATCTTCATATTCCTAATGAAGACTCTCTGGAGGTTTCTCATATCATACCTCTATATTTTTAATTTGATAATATGTACAAATATTCAGAGGAAATAGGATTAAGGCAATTTATTTTGCATATGGTCTCTCTGAATAAACTATAAGGCATGCATTTCCTCTAGAAAATTTAAATAGTTGATTAGAAAAAGTAAATTTTTAATCCAGGTTTGCAAATTCTACGCTATATTAATTGCAGAGGGAATGGCACTGCTGATACTGCCTTGGCTCCTTCTACACTAAGTATCACTGGAGTGTTTTCTAATAAAACAACAACAGCTGTTCCTAGATATATAATGCCAATAACAGTTGCCAGTCATAGAAACTTGTGATAATGTAGTCACTTGCCTTCAGTATCCCATGAAAGAGCAGGCAGAATATACTGACAGGACTTGGAGGAAACAACATAATGCCTGGCATTTTGCTACCTGTTACCATAAAACTCTGAGCTAATCAATCCCTTTCTGAATGCAGGAAAGATAAATAAAAAATATTAAGGGCTACAAAAGAATAGCATGGTGTGTCAATCTGTCAGTATCTGCATGGAAACAGACAAGAAAGAAGACTCAGTTGAAGGCAGTGAAGCAATTAACTTAGACATTAGTAGATCTTTCTGCCCATCCTGTGGAATTTCACACTAACATTTATAATAGACAGCATTCAATCAAGGAACTTGTTTAATTGGGATGTTTCCTAGGAAACTAATCCAGTTGTATAATTGTAGTTCATGCACTGACCAGTTTAAAATGGGATACATCCTAGCAATGTATAATGTTCATGTGGCTTTTTTGTAAGTTTAAACCTGCCAATGAAATTATCCTGATGCTTTTGAAAAATAAACTTTTTCATACACAGACTGTACTTCACAGGTCAAGGTTCTCTCTGATTTATTGCAAATGGTCATTCAGATACCCTGTATAAAACATCAGCTACAAATATGTCCTGTTTCAAATTATGAACATTACATTGGGTGAAGTTTGGCTCTTAACAGCTGGTAGTGAGATACAACCTTTTTTCCCACTGTAACAAGAGCTTCAATAAATTTTTGCTTAGAGGTAGGAAAATACTAACAATCAAAGGCTCCTGGGACAAAATAAAGATAGATTTTCATAATATCATCCAAAAGGACATTATTTCTGGGGCATATTATGTACTTTTTATCTTTATTATGATGAAGAAATTGCTTCTCTTAGACTCAGCATTCAGTAGGCTAATGGTAGATCAAAAAAGGGGAAATATAAAATGTTACAAGATGATGATGCAGCTTCTACTGAAATTGGAATATCCTTTCTATTGAAACCATAATGCTGAACGATAGTGAAGATAAGTGAAGGAAAAATTGGGTAATTTTTGATATGGAATCTTAACAGTCCTTCTGTATTGTATCTTATACTCCCTGTACTATACCTGTATGTTTTTCCAGTTATTCTTCTTTTAGCACTTTTTCCAATATGAACATGTGTACAGATATTGTTTTGCTCCTTCCAAAAGGTCCACAACCAGCAATATATTTAAATATAGCAATATATGCTTATAGTTTCATGCCCAGTTAGTGAGCACCACTGAGAAGAGTCTGGTTTCCTCCCCTGCTTCATCAGATATTTTTGCATTTTGGTAAGACCTCCTCAGAGCCTTTTTGTCTCCTGGCCAAAATGCACCAGCTCTCTGCTTCACCTGATATGGTGGATGTTCTGATCCAGGAATGAGGTACATTACTGTTTTACTCAATGTGTTACTTGCTCTAGTACCTGCTCATGTGTTGGGTACTGGGGGGTTAAGAATGGGATGCAGCACTCCAGACAGGTTTCACCAGGATTGACACAATGGACAACTTCCCTTAAATTGCTGGTAATGCTCATCGAATGCAGCCCAGGATTCTGCTGGCCTTGTTCGTCACAAGGGGAAAAAGCTAGTGCTATATTTTAGAAGTCACATTTTGTAATTATATTGAGCACTAATATAGGACCAAAGTTGAATTTTGAAATTTGCTGAGCTTTGTAGCAGAGTTCCTAGTTGTTAAATCACCTATAATTTGGGGGACAACAGTGTTCAGTACAGGTCTATAGAGTCAGTTAATGTCTCATCCCAGTGGTTCTCTTTACTAGATTAATCTGATTTCCAGTTAGAGTAGGAAAAAGCATACATCTGTGTTTCTGAAAGAGGAAGAAACTGAGAAGTAAAACAGAGGATAAACTCTTTGGTCGGTTCCAAATTCTGAAGGCTTTGATTGACTGTGTTTTTATTTAGAAATGTCAAATGAGAAAAGATTAAAAGCCATATAATGCTGTCCAAAGTGGCACCCTTCAGCACTGGGTCTGATGAGAGTTCTCCCCCATGAGGGCTAATGTGTAGGCAGAGCATCCTTCCTATTCTACAGTGCCTAGCCTTCTGTGTCTATCCTCCTTCAGTGTGCTTAGCACAAGTGGTAGATCATAAAATTTTATTGAAGGTTTAAAAATTCCAGTGGGGTTAAGTCTCTGGTATCACCAAGGTAAAAGCCCCTTCCTGCTGCCCCCCTGTTTCATTCCTCTAGCCAGGCAATAAGACAACTGAAGAAATAGAAATGAGAGTCAAGAAAAAAGTTGATCCTTACTCTCTTTATTTTTATGTAAAGAAATACTGCAGTTCCACAAGCCAACTACATACTTCCATGTAGGTAATGTCACGGCTGCCATTTATTTAATGATAAAATTTATTTAATAATCCTGGAATGCTTCTCAGGATGTGCTTTTCTTTTGCCATTTACTTATTAGTGACCACTTTAATTAGTTAGAATTAATAAAAATCAAGTTTATGACTAGTAGGATCTGTTTAACAGGCCAAATAAGCAACAAGAAATAACCTTGTGTTAGATGGTGACAAAAAATGAAGCAGAAACATATGTTTATTCTGTTCCCCAAGCATAAATAGAACACAGAATTTCCTTGACTAATAAATTTACTTTCATTTTAATTAAAACAGAAAATTTAGTTACATTTCCTCTGTTCTGTCAAAGAATCAAATAGATAAATGGCTAGCAGGAGAAAAAATGACAACATTTTCTTTAGTGCTCCAACTGCACTCATAACCGATTACTACCCATCTGTTCACTAAAGGTGTAGGAAATGCACATCATATAAAGCCTTATTCTCTCAAAAGGGCTTGGTAAAATAATTTGGTTTTGATCCCATATCTTTCAAAATGAAAAAAAAGTTTTTCAAAAAGTAGAATTTGTCAGTTCTGTTTTGGTATAACATTAGATAAGCTCTTGTCGTTTTATTCTTCTGATTTTCTCTACCATTAAATCAAAGCTCCAAGAGAGTGATTCCCCTTGAGGAAATGATTGCAATGGCAATTCTACAGATTATAGCCAAGAAGGAACCATTAAGTAAATGGTCACATGCAAGACAAGACAAAATACTCCACTTACTTTCTCTGGTAGTAAGCCCAACAACCTAGGTTTTATTGATGCATATAGTCCAGGAAGGTTCTAATTTCGCTTTAAGAAACTGAAGAACTAAATTATCGGCCACTTTCCTTGTGTTTTTCTTTTCTACTGGTTAATGGTTCCTGTATTTGGTAACTCAATTTACTGTCTTTCAGGAGTTTTTAAGAAAATGTGTTCCATCTACTTATAAAATGCCTCATTCTTTCAGTCATTTTAGAGGTATGTGGGTAAATGGGTGAAATACAAAATGGGACAGGATACATTCAGAAGTGTTGAGTGGAGTGACTGTCATCATTGGGGAGATACTCCCTGCTACAGAATAACTGAACGGTTTGGGTTGGAAGAGACCTTTAAAGGTCATCTAGTTTAAACCCCCCCTGCCATGGGCAGGCACACCTTCTGCTAGATCGTGTTTCTCAAAGCATCATCATCCAAGATGGACTTGAACACTCCCAGCAGTGGGCATCCACAACTTCTCTGGGTAACCTATGCCAGTGCCTCATCACCCTCCCAGTGAAGAATAAACCCAATCTAAATCTACCCTCTTTTCTCTTAAAACCATTGCCCTTTGTCTTAGTGCTACATGCCCTTGTCATAATTTTTAAGTGTCTTTATATACTGGAAAATTGCAGTAAAGTCTCTCTAGAGACTCCTCCTGGCTGAACAACCCCAAGTCTCTCAGCCTGTCTTCACAGGGAAGGTGCTTCAGCCCTTTGATCATCTTCATTGCCCTTCTCTGGACTCATCCAACAGGCCCATGTCCTTATTATGCTGGTGTGCCCTGAGCTGGACTCAGCATTCCAGGCAGGATCTCATGAGGGCAGAATGGAGGGGCAGAATTACCTTCCTAAACCTGCTGGTCATGTTTCTTTTGATGCAGTTCAGGATACAGTTGGCTGTCTGGGCTGCAAGTGTACTCTGCTGTCTATTAAACAAACAGAGAAATTCTTCAGCAACTGACAATGGCCAACCATGTCCATCTTCCAAAAACAGTAAGAATGAAGATATACAGAACCACAAGGCTGATCAACCTTACCTGCATCCCTATATAAAAAGCTTTTCAGGACAGCAGCCTGGCTTGGATTGGTAAGTGTGGATTTACCAATACAAAATCTTGCCTGGCCAACTTGGCCTCTCTGAGGAAACAACTGGATGTAGACAGCAGGGCAAATACCTTCCTTCAACCTGAATAAAACTTTTGACACGTTCTCTCCCAATATCCCCATAGTCATGCTAGGGTCTTTATTAGTTGGATGGAACATAAGGTAGTGAAAGTCTGGCTAGACTGCAAAACACTCAGATTCAGATGTATGAAGAGTCAATTTTGGTCAATTTCTAGACACTATCATCATTGTCATCAACATGAACAGTAGCACAGTATGCAAGTTGACAGATGAAACTGCATTAGAGGTTTCTTTGAAACTGCAAAACTAAGCTAGATATCTTTAAAAAAAATAGACCAGTACTTCTTTTTTCCTTTCCTATATTTACGATAACAAAATTATTTTACCTGCTAATCATCTACAACAGCTTTGCATGCCAGTCACTCAATGAACCAGCCAGTCTCATTTCTCACCTGGAAAGAAATTCTGTTCTCAGTTGGCTGTGCTAAAGACCAGCAAGTCAATTTCTTAAATTTATGAATCTGCAATGAGGGGAAAAAAAAATAAAACAACAAATTGCAGAAATTTTCATGTATTACTAAAAGGGTATGCAGTAAAAAAACTACTGTTTTTACAATGTTCATTTTTAGTGCAGCAGAAAATATGATCTAAACCCATAACACCATTTTAAATTATGATTGATAAGAAGGAGTTAACCAGTAGTTCCTTAAAGAATTATTAGGATAAAAATATTTAGCAAGTTTTTCAAAGCTAGAAGTTTATTTACTCTCTCCTTCTAGCCCTTTTTAATATAGGGCTATAGATCACTGATCCTTTCTAATTATTGTAAATGATTCAATAGAAGTGGAGCTTCATTGTTGTAAATGAAAACTCAGTGTACACTAAGCATAAATTTATGCATATAGCATTACACTGCCAGCATTTTAACTCTTACAGTATGTGGACTATTGTATATTGAGATGTTTTAATCTTATACTAGGTAACATTAATTTCACTTAATATTAATTTGACTTTGACCTTACATGCTGCATTGTACCACATCTAAAAATATTTTTATCAGTGGCATTTAATGGAATCAGTACATCACCATAATCTAAATGAATAGGCAAAAATCGATCTCCAGCATTATTATTTTTTGTCCCAATGCAATATCAGTATTAATAAACAGACATTATTAAATTCCAACACAGACATTATTAAATTTAAGGTTTTATTTCCATGTCCAAGACCTAAGTCCTTTAATACGCCTTTTAATTAATAATGTATTTTTTTAATTTCTTTGTTTCTGCTGTACTGTGTCTTTTTAAGCCTATCTATGAATGTAAAAACATTCATAAGTATCACCAAAGTTTGAAGATAAACTGCTCTTTATCTAATGTTAGTTATTAATGTTAGTGCTTCTGTTAATTCTATGGAAACCTAAGTTCAAAGAGCCTGTTACAGAACGTACATTTTCAAGGAGAGTTGGGGGACAACTCTAAAGTTGGAAAGTGTAGAATTTCTCTGAAGTCCTCATATTACTAAGGGGAAAGAAGAAGGATCCAGAAGCAGAAACACTGCTAGAGAGCAGCTGCCTTTTGAGTTTGTCTAAAACCTTTCCCAAGCCTAGAGGGGGAAGCCAGATGCTGTAGGAAGTGCATCAGCCATCTGCACTGATGTGATCCCAAGGGGAGCTGCACACCTGAGGGCAGCAAGGCACGCAGCAGTCACACAAACTGCTGGCACTGCATGTGTTTCACCAACCACGAGGAGCCAACCCAGAAGTAGATACACACAAGGGAGAGACACTTGAATACCTATCACCCATGTCAGGGCCTCATACTTGCAACTTCCTGTGAGTAGGGTTTGCTCCTCATTTTTTTACAATGGGAAAAAAACTCTTAAAAACTCCTTGCTGAGTCGGATTTACTCAGTGAGTTAATCAGTACAATAGAACAGGTAAACACACAGCCCTTAGTTGATGAAAATGCCCTTAAAATGGAGTTTGGGCCCAGCAAGCTCGAACTCTTGGGCAGAATTCACCAAGGACGCTAAGGTGGTTAGAATGAGAAACAGCTCAGTGCTCCCCTGGCAGTAAAAATCATAAGAGTTTAATAGCAATTAAGTCCTATGGGAGCAGGGAGGAGTGGGAGGTGGGGAAAGAGAGCCACGAGATGGAGAGAGGTGAGGGGCAAGGAGAAAGAAAGACAGCAGAGAGAAGAGAGAGGGCAAGGAGAGCAAAGAAAGGAGAGCAAAGAGACCAGATACCCAGTGTGGTTCGCCTTTGTAACCAGGGAAAGAGGGCAGGGGGGGAGGCTTGGCCCAAGGCCCATGGGAGACAATTGATGGGACAGGTAAGGCAGGGGGAGGGGCTTTAACCTGAGAAGGTAGGGGGAAATCTGAGACGGTGAGGGGGAAACTTAAGATTACAGGGGTTTAAAAGGCCATACCATTGTGATACAGTTTTGATAATACATCAGTATTATGCAACACTCAGTGTCTTTATAGGGTGAGCAAGCACTGGGGATAGCTCTGGAAGAGAGAACATGTCAGAAAGCAAAACCATCTGGCTTTCAGACCAGCAAAGGCCAGCTCCAGAACTGATAGATATGATAGCTTTAAACTGCTGATAGCAGGGAGAAGTATTTGTATAAATGGATGAATTAAAACAGTCTGCATTCAACTGAAAAAGTCTTGGTAGAACTTTGACAAGAGTTATGAAAAGGGAATTTGAAGTTTTATTTTTTCAAAAAAGTCTCGTTTCTTTCACTACACTCTTCCCGCAGACAAAACCAGTGGTATATAATGCAAGAACTTTTTGGATAAAACCAAACACTAGTGCCTGATACAGATAAGAGAACTATTTTATTATTAAAGCTACCATTAGATAAGCATTTAAACATCATAAATGCAACTAAAGTAATAACTGTATAATAATCACACATAGACAGAAAAATCTGCAAACAAAAACCCCAGTGAATAGTTTTTTTAAAAAAACTTTTTGTTTTTCCACAAAAATTCTCAGTAATACCTGAAAACCAGGTTTTCTTCTTAACTAAACTTAAGGCAAATCTTAGTTGTATTCTGCAATGGAAAGAAAGTCAGTCGTCTGTATACTGAAATTGGTTCTGGTTTTGAATGTCTTGTATATTATATGGTTTATCAGAATAAGATCCCATGTCTTCACTGCTGATGTGACCTTTTGAGTTTTCAAAAAAAAAGTTATCTAATAGATCTAACTATGAAAAGAATGAGCAAGAAGTCATGTTTATTGATGCATAATATGTCAAAATTTAGGACTGTTAAATTGATGACTCATGTCAGTCTACTGTGACTAAAAAATGTTAATTGACTTGTAAAATAGATACTATTTCATAATGTCAAGGAAATACCAAGAACCAGTCATGACTGATTATTTTTAGAAATTAAAATCTTATTAGTGCCTCAGAGATATCACCCTTTTTGTGCACATTGAAGTTTCCTCCCATGCAATTAAGTAAACCCCAAAAAATTCCTGAAAGACATTTCTGGCATACCTTAAAGTAGATAATGTGTCTTTATAAAATATTGCAGGTATCAATATGCTTTAAGCACTAATCTGTCTTTTCAGCTAGCACACTTTCTTGAAGACTAGTATGTTGATGTTTTGAGTAAGAGGCTTTAGAAACAAAATGAACAAAATGCTCTTAATTCACAGTCTTTTTAAGAACAAAACTGGAATGATTACAGAGATTGCACTCCTGGCTTGCCTGATAAGTTGGATATAACTGTCAGTATAATAAAGTTTAGTCAGTGTCAATGATGACATCCTCAAAATTGAAGATACTCTCCCCATTGTTTCATAGCTGCCAGATGAAAGAAGCATGATCATCAACATGATACACTTTTGCTTTTTCTTATTGAGATAGACTTCAGACAAATTCTGAAATCAGTTTATTTCTTTCCTCTGATTAAAGAAGCAGGCAAAACAGACTGTAAAGCCTCTGATTATGAAATTCTTATTTCTATAGTACCTTTAGCTTCATTATGACCCTCTCCTTCCTTCTGCCCTTTTCCATCATTTGGTTTCTCAGATTATCAGAATGTGGGGAAAAGGCTGGGGGTAAAATCAGAGAAAACTAAGTTAACTTATAACTCTAACAGGAGTTATAAGAGTACAGAAATTTTAGGGTGAAATGCAGTTACATCCATGGATGGGATACAGTTATCATGCCTGATTTCCCACCACAAGACATGCTAAGGGAAATGAAATGGAAAGTGGAGTAGAGTGGAGACACCACAGCCAGGCTTTGTTATAATCCTTGCAAGGGAGGGACCTCGGTGGTACCTTGTAGCTGATAATCCCCATATCAGGTGTTAATCAAGGAAGAAAAAAGATGCCCTGCTGTTGAACCAGCAACCATGGTGAGATCACAAATGTCACACTGATCACACCTCCATCCCAAAGCTACCTGTCTCCAAGGTTACCACCACCCCTCACAGAGAAGCATTCTGTATTTTATTGACTACATCTTAGAATTTTACACCAATCAGTGACAAACATATGTACTACTGGAGTTACTCCAGGTCCACCTAGACATAAAGAAATAGTATACAATTAAGTTAAGAGTGGGACAAAGTTAGGGAAGACTCCATGGTAATTTCTGGAATCCATCGATGGGCTGGACCTTCTTCCTCATAGGGACTCCTACAGGGTAAAAACTGTACTCTTATGCATGCTGAATGATTATCTCAAGCCAGCTTGTGTTAGGAATTAGAGCTTGTCAGTGTATTGCTTTGAATACATTCTTTTCAGTCAGATACTATCACTGAAAATCTGCAAACCTCAACCTGTCACAATCTTATTAATAAAGAGTGTTCTGTAAACTGTTAGTGTGAGTCCTTCATGGGTGCTGGCAGTCACTGTCAGCAGCTAATGCACTCAAATAAAGATGTGGAGATATGGGAGGGGGTCTCTCTGTTGGCTTGTGACCAAGTCAGTCCAATCATTCTCTGATCCAGAAGACTGTTCAGTGGAGGATCCCCACAACTGGATGCTGTCAGACAAGTTGGGCACAGGATCTCCGCTTTCTTGGGATGCTGCCTTTATCAACACAGAAGGTTTGAGGAAATCCCTCATCACATGACACAGTATCTTTGGTATCTCCTGTTCTCCATTGCAAAATAGCAAATGAGAGCTTCAGTATCAATTTTTTTTTCAATAGAACATGTGGTCATTATTTTTTATCACTTTGTAGAATTTTTTATTTTCTTTCTTTACATTCCACTGATTTCAGTGCTATTGTACACCTCAAAAGAGACACTGGTGCTTTATACAATTTTAGTTTTTGTCATCATTATACTAAATCAGCCCCTGGATTCTAAAAAGGTTCATATGTATGGCCTAATTATTTTAGAGTGAGCGGTTTCCATGATTGCAGTGACTTTCCATGTGCTTGCAGGATCTCCGAAAGGTTTCTGTTGATCTGTTTGCAATAGTACACTTTTAGAACATTTATAGAGTTTAGATTTTACAAATGTTATCACAAACTTCGACTTTCAGACACATACCACTATTTCTTAATTAGTTAAAATAATGTTTTCATATTTAGCAGGAATCACTTGTGACAAAACAAAAGCTTTTTTTGAATTGTATTTCCTACAATGCTAACAGAAAAATCTCCAGCAACAAACTGGACATGATTTTGTAATGAATACTAGAGATACACTAAAATAATTTCTGTTGAATATTTTACAAACTCAAGATCAAGTCCAGTATGGTATTATACTGAGGAATCCCATAGCACATTCAATTCACTATGAACTTCACTGAATCTACAATAAATGAGAGTTTGCCAACTCTTTATTTCCCAACCAAGATTTAAATCATCTACTTTGAACTGTGTCAACATGATTAATTACAGAAAGAACTCATTAGTAGGACCTCTTAAAAATACAGAGATTAATGGAATGGGAATTGGGAATTAAATTCTGTTACTGTTAACAAATTTCACTGTTGTTTTCATATGCCATTTACAAATTCACATTATAGTTCATGGCCATCTAGCAGCTGGATCACTATAGAAAGATGAAAATGTGTCAGCAGATTAAAGACAGACAAAATAACACTTATATCTTCAGCATACAAATTGGAGGTAAAATGGTCCTACTGTAGAGATTTATTTTCTGTATGGGAAAAGTATTACAGTGTTCTGCATGTTCTAGGAGTAAACAACTGTCAGACAGTGTAGCTCTACAAGGATACGTGTGTATACATCTGACTGCTAAATCAAGAAAAAGATACTTGGGGACCACACCATGATAAAATTAAGATACTGAGATGCACTCACAAAAGTGGCTCACTGAAACGATCCAAGGTAATTTCTCCCTATATTGGTTAAAGAATCTTAGGCAATATAAAACATTTAGGAGGGTTTTTTTCATCATTTCTGTCTTATTTCTAGGGTTGAAACAGAGATATATTTGTATTTTATTCCCTTGAAAAATTATTCCATTCGATTCCTTAGCCTTTCTTATACAGGCTATTTTTTTACAGAAATAGTAGAACCTTATTTTTAAGCCTTTTTGTCTGCCACCAGCTCTTGTAGAATTTCAATGAACTCCATATGCCCTTAGTATTAGAATTTAATCTTTATCTTTCAGTATTGATGTTTTTAATAAGTGTTAAATAAAGTTAAGTTCAGAGATTCCAAGCTTTATTTTTATTCATAACGTTTCCTCTTTGCCTATTTTTAGTGTCAATATAAAATTATTTTTCTTTTAAATCGCCATATTTCATTCTTTCCTGTTTGTGTTTTTTTCCTTTGTTCTCAGTATAGGAAATGCAAACTTAAAAATATTTAATG